>CAUYQG010199175.1:0-10009 GCA_963574415.1 Tarsius wallacei | reverse complement strand
AAGAGATTTTTAAAATTATTTTTAGAATAAAATTATCCATTTATTTTCCTTTGTTACACAAGATAATGCTATTGTTTCTGGTGTGCTTCCCATTGAGACATTCATATTGATCCAGGGAATCCTAAGCATTTTTTTGGTGTTTTCAAAAGCCACTAGAAAATTATTCTTAGTCAACTTTGTGGTTAAAGAAAAGAGAATAAAATTAGAGATTAACATTACATTCCTCTACTATTTCCTATTTACTACCCTTCCAATCTTTGCTTCTTTTTCAGAACAGAGACACTCAATAGGTTCCTGGTAAGCAGTCCATTTAAAACAATATAAATTTCTAAGCATCATTTCACTCAGCTATACTCAAATGGTTAGAATTATCAATAGTCTTGCTTTCAAAAAAATTCTATGTCTTCCTAGGTGACCTCAATCTTTATGATCTAATTCACTTGTTTTTGGGGCTTAGGAAAAATCTATTTGTTTAGCTATCCTCATATCAAAATGTTTTTGCAAACTTTCTAATCTGGTATTTTTAACTCATCAAGATTAAGTAACATATATATTTAGTGGAAAGTATAAAAAATGAAATATATTATGACTGGTTGTTATGACCAAAATGTGCCACCATAACACTTATGAAATGAAAATACAAAATTTCTGGGTCTTAGCAAGATGTGCCACCCTAACACTTATGAAGATAGCACATAGAACTATTGCTAAACCACTTCATCAAGGCTTGTGTCATGGTATCACACGGGATCGCAGCAACCAAAGAAAGTTCTGCTTCGTGGGAGAACATGCTCTCAGCTCATATCTTAAACAGGCAGTTGCTCCTCTTCTACAGAGATCCACAGTATAGAATATCCCTTCCATTTTTACGAGAACATGTCACAAAGGGAGTAAAGATAGGTAGAACAGAAGGAGCTCAGGTTGAAGAGCAGAGTTTCTGTACATGTTAAAATAGGGAAAGGAAGTCCTTTATGGGAAAGTAATACATCAACACAGTAACTTCACACAAGTATTTTGGAATTTATCCTCAGGAGTAGAAGAAGACCATCTACTTCAAGGTCACTTTGAGCAAATTCAGATGTAGACATTGGATTTTCATACAGACACTGTATTCTCTGAAACAATAGAGCAATACAGGAAGGGAGAAAAAATATACTTAGGAAAAGATTTGTAAGACAAAGCGGGGATGAGAATTACATGCTTCAGGAGAGTCCATTGATCTATGCTTAGTGTGCAGTGCAGTGACTTGTTCAAAAGAAGTATTCAATACTAATCTATATGATGTCTTATGTCACCTCTTATTTTTTTTCATTTTACTGAAAAAAATTGAAAATTTATTGGGAATATACAAATTATTTCATTATGGTTATATAATCTGAGTGATATAATGTACTTTATTTATTTTATGAGGACAGTTCACCCATTCTCAACTTAACCTATTGTTTCATGATTTAAAAAATATTCTTGATGAATTAGTCTATAGATACCTGGACTTTGTTGATTGTTGTCAAGAATTTAGGGGCTAGGATTAATAATGCACAGTAAATCAAATCTGTATAGGATGTTACCTTACCCAAGTTGATTTAATTCAGACAAGGTGTATCTTACACAGAGCCATATACTGGGAAATGGTCATCTTAATCAACTTTAGAAAAAAATACGTATTGCCATGTTGTATTTAAGTATAAATAATAATGGAAAGCTTAATATTAAAATAGAAGACCTGGGATAAAAGTTTGTACTAGCTGTACTTCAGTTCTCCCAAACTTTGTTTCATGAGAGTTCATGTTTTCTACAAAATTCTTATTTGAATCAGAAATGTTTGAATATTATTGTTTATTTTGCTTTAAGAAAATTTTATGACTTTTTTCATGATTTTTATCGGAATAAACTTCATCTGGCCTTATAGTATAAATTTTTAAAGCCATCTTAGGTTTTTTGAGATTTCCTGGTAAGGAACAGCGCATATTTTATGATGCAAAAATAGGTCAAAAAATGTTCTCATCTCTATTAAAAGTGTTCCTATTGGAAAATGCCTCAGGAGTGATTTTAGTTTTAATACTGTACTCATCATCTCGCCACTTAGACTAGCTTCAGTAAGAGCAGCTATTCAGGTTTAAACCCCAAAAAACTCTGAAGTCAGGGTACCTCAGGGGGAGTTTGTCCCGGGTTGCCTTGGATCAACGTGAGGGGAGACACAGCTGAATATTGAAGTTGGGGTTCTGGAAAGTAGTAAAAGCAGTTACAGGAGGGAATGCAGTCTTCAGAGCAATGTGACTGATTCGATTGGTGGTTGACTTTGACTAATTTTTAAATGTGCTTTTTGTGATATTTGCTTTACAATGATTTAAAGACAATTACGTACTTGTTTTCCATGAGATAGTGTCATCTCTGGTATATCTGTCACATTTGTATCCTTTACAAATAAATTCATAAAGAATTCTATAGATGGTAATAGATTCCATAAGGAACCTAGAAAGCACAGGTGGTTTATTAACCTTAATCTGTTGTGTGGTTGAGTATATATACAAACACACAGAGGGGATATAAAGTACATGTGGAACACATTTTTATACCAATGTAACAGATAAAAAGCTTGAACATACAACCTACAATTATGGTCCACACACACACGCACACATATATAAGCTTAACCTGACTGCAAGCTACTTGAGAGAAGAAAAAGTGAGTTATCTTTGTATGTCAAGATCCTGAATCTTCTTTCCATGATTACAAACTGATAAACTATCTACTACTCACTTTAGTTATATTTAAATAATCTATCACACTACAATTGACTGCAATGTCTCAAGGGGCCAGCTTTTTGTATCCAGATTATTTCAACTCGTTGGTGTTAGAAATTCCTGTAAAGAAAAAAAAATTAACAGACATTAGTAAGTGAAACCAAAAAAATGGTAACACCTCAAACTCCACAATGTAATGATGACTACTAAATAAAAACGAAACAAAACGAGCTAGAGAAATTGCAGAGAATTTGGAACCCTTGTGCAATATTGTAGTTGTTTTTACTTTATTATTATAATATAATGGCATTATTCACCCTGGACAAATGGTGGAAAGTATTCGTTTCCATAGATATGACTGGGCAAACAATATATTATATGCATGCAATGATATATTATTCAGTCTTAAAAAGGAAGAAAATTCTGACATATACTACACCATGGATTAACCTGAAGGATTCGAGGTTAAGTGAAGTCAATCACAAAGGGATTCCACTTATAATGTACCTAGAGTAGCCATATTCACTAAGAGAAAATGTGAAATGCTAGTTATCGGATGTTAGAGCAGGAATGGTGAGTTGTTTTTTGGTGGATGTAGAGTTTCTGCTTTGCAAGATGAAAAAATTTCTGTATGTTGGTTTCAAAAAAGAGTGAATTTCCTTAGTGTTTCTGAACTCTGTAGTCTTAAGAATAGTTAAAATGAAAATAAATGAAAAAATAGTTGAAAAGGGAAATTTAGTGTTTTGTGATTATCACAATGAGAAATGTAAACATAAATAGATAAATAAATATCAGTGAAATCAAATATTGAACAAAATAATTCTAGAAGCTATCATATTCTATCAGTATGTTAAACTTTGTATTTTTCCATTTTTTTTTTCACTGTGAATGGCACTTTTATCTTTATATATGGTAACTAACGGTCTATAAGCTAAAGTAAAGTCTTCATTAGAAGATTGTCATTTCTCAGTACTACACTAATTCATTCAATATAGGGTATTTCTTATACATATATTTTTCCATTTGTATCCAATAAATTTATACACACACATATATACATATACATGCATATACCTGTATATAGATAGATAGACTCTGTAATTAGACTACTAAATGGTGGTTGCAGTTAGATTTTAAAGACTGTTAATAAGAAAAATATAAGGCCAGGTTCAGTGGCTCAGTCTGTGATCAAGGAGCTTCTGGAAGTTATAATCAACAGAATTGGTTGATACATTTGATGTGAAATACAATACTAAGAGAGGAGGCAAGGATGTCGGCTAAGTTTTAGCCTCAGCAAGTGTAAATCCTGAGTTTCCAATTATTATGAGGAAGATGGAAGAGGAGCAGATTTATGGCAGAAAACTAGGGAATTGGCTTTGGTCATAGTATATTTGTGATGTGGTATTAGAACACAAATCAAGATATCAAGTAGTCAGTTGCATATACAATTCCAGATTTCAAGGAAAATAGTGGTCCAACTGGGAGATACATAGTTTGTAGCTATCAACCTACAGATGGTATTTAAGTTAGGAAATTAGATGAGATTACCTAATAAATTATTATTTTTTTAAAAGTGGAGAAATAGTTAAAACTTGAACCCTGGGGCTATTCTGATACTTAGAGGTTTAAACAGTGAGACAGCAAAAGATAATAAACAAAGAAGAAAAACTAAGAGCCAGTGTTGTTTTGGGGACTGCCTGGTACACTGGGCAGTTTGATTCTAATAAAAAGATGCCTGACTAGAGAGCTAGAAGTGGCTGAATTCTAATATAATATGTTTACCACTAGTCAAGCCAGCAGTCCTTACTCAGGACTATGCCTACCTGATGAGTGGGTATCTTTTGCTAATTTAAACATAATTGTTTTATAAACCAGCAACACCAATCTGACTGTCAGCAAAAATTAAGTGAATGAAATATTTAGAGACAAATTTAGCATCACTAGCATATGTTGTGTATTATTCATAAGGTGGTGTCAGTTGACCATTGTACAAATGCTGTTCACTTTACAATAGGGTTATAGCCCAATAAACCCATCATAAGTCGTATATATTATAAATTAAAAATGCATTAATAATGGCAACACAGATAAACCCAAGTTATGATAGCTGGACATAATACGTTTTCATCTTTTACTTGGATACATGTAAGTCAAACATGAAAGCCTGATTTGGTAAAAAACAAATACTTATTTTAATTGTAAACAAAAGGCAATGAAAAATATATGCAAACCTTTTAGGAAATTTTGCTTTACAAAGCAGCAAAAAAGAAAAGAAACAAAGAAAAAATGGTAGGATATCGAGGCAGAAATAGGGATCAATGAATTTTTATTGAAATGTAAAGTAATTAAAATGAGATGTAAATCAGGGAATAAGTACTATGTCTGAATGCTGAAGGAGAGATATGTCCTGTACAACATTGGAGTAGTCAACTTTAAAATCAAAGATAAACATGCCATCAAGAATAACACAAGGAAGACTGAATAAATGGCTGCAGCTCCAGAAGGATAATGAATGTGGTTTGGAGAGTCTATGAAAATTATCTTTTGAATATTTTTATTTTTCTCAAATCACTAAAAGGCAAGCACTTAGTAGGTGGAATTAGGAGTTTATATATGTTTTATTAGCGAGAAAATAGTATAAAATATTTTATAGGAAATTGAGATAAATGCATTAGGTATATTTATGGGTCTACAACAAGTTACTCTATGTAACTGTAGAATCATACTTATATTTAGGGCTTTGTTCTTCCTCTAGATAGATTTATGTACCTTGGTTAAGACACAGGATGGACAGAGCAGCATTTAAGAAGACTATAATGAAAAATATAGGTAATGGGTGAGATAAGAATTGAATATTGAATCTAAACAGCTGTGTAGAGGGAAAAGTGAAATACACTGAAGGAGGCAAAATAAAAGACTGAAAGTCTCAGGAGGGTAAAAGACTTTTTGGAATTAAAGGTTTAGAATGAGTTACACTTGAAATTTAGTGGTGGTGGACAGAGACTTGGATACTGGGAACTGAACTTATCTTGGGAGTCCAGTTCTTGGTACTTTGAATTCTGGGTTCATTAGATTGGATGTGGGTGTGAAATGAGCATGAAGAGAGTGGAGGAAAGATTACATTACCATCTCCCCGCATTTCTAGGATTTGGTGTATATATAACTTCAATTGTTGCCTGTATGGGGACATTACATCTCTTGTTTTGTTTATGCAAACTCCCTTCTTTCTTTCTGTTATAGAATACATGTGATTGCATTTAAGGCTCACCCAGGTTGTCCAAAACAATGACCCCATCTCAAGATCCTTACCTTAATCACTCTGTAAAGACTCCCTTTAGGCATATAAAGTAGTACACACAGGTTTCAAATAGTGCATGATTTCATCTAGGGAGACATTATTTATTTTTTCTTCTGGGGGCATTTCATCATTTCAGTGTGTGTCCTACTGCCTCTGTCTTAGTGCATCTGTATATACTTTTATTTATTTTTTAGTTGGAGTCTCACTCTGTCACCTAGCCTGGAGTGCAGCAGCATGCTGCTCACAGTCACTGCTGCTTCAACCTGCTGGGCTCAGGCGATTCTTCCACCTCAGCCTTCCAAGAAGCTGGAACTACAGGCAAGCAACACCACACCTGCCTAATTTTTCTTGATTTATTGTAGAGATGAGGCCTCATCACGTTACCCAGGCTGGTCTTGAATCCCTGGGTTCAGGCAATTCTACTGCCTATGCCTCTCAAAATGTTGATACTATAGGCATGAGCCACCACACCCGGACTGAGAACCTTTTTTCTTACATTGTATAGTTTTATAGCACTATCTGCTCTTTGAAATACTAAATCTAAATGGAAATAACAGCATTGATCATGAGCTTTGTGTCTATTAAATCTGAAAAGTTTCTTTTTTTGTTTTGTTTTTAATGACTTTGCTTTATACATATTTCTCATTAAGGGTTTTCTACGGCCAGAAATATTTTAAGTATCTAAAGTAAATAAAATATAAATTTTTTGCTTTAGATAGATATTCAAGTCTCTGATTCCCCCAAAATTACAAATAAAAATATATTTTGCTTACTTAATCTAGCTAGAGATAAATATATCTCCCTTAAAACAAGGAAGAAAAATTAAGACTTTTCTAACGTGTTCCCTAAAACTACTAAGTAAAGTTTAGGAGAAATAATATCTTTGTATCATAAGAAGTTATCTAAATATTTAACACATTTTTTTTTTGGTCCCAGCAACTATTCTTTCCCTCCACATCTAGTGTAATTTTAGAAATGTTAATGCTAGGCTGACTGTTGTGGTTCTTGCCTGTAATCCCAGCATTTTGTAGGCGTAGACAGGAGGATTGTTTGAGTCCAGGAGTTTGAGACAAAGCAAGTCCTCTATAAAAAAATGCAAAACATAGCCAGCTGTGGTGGTGTGCACCAGTAGTTTCAGCTATTTGGGAGACCGGGTAGAAGGATTGCCTGAGCCCAGGAGGTCAAAGCTGGGGTGAACCATGATTGTGCCACTCCACTCCAGACTGGGTGACAGAGTATGACCCCCAACTCAAAATAAACTAATAGGGGAGGGAGTGGGATACCTCGTCAACAAGGGTACCTGCATAATCAATGTTTCTATACCTAACCTCACATAATAAAAATAATAATACTACAAATAATCTATTTTAGTCTAATGATTTGTACTTTAAACTACCTTTCAAAATTAAATAAATCTAACACCCCATAGTAAAAAAGTTGTGTGATAAATATGTGATTTCAAAATCACTAATGAAATGTATACATTAGTTTGCCCTTGTAAGCCCACCTGTAGAAGTACCTCTATTTGTCATATACAAAAGTCAAAATGTACTAAAAAAAGAGTATATTTTACTTGGACAGAGTGATTTTTTTACCACTAAGGTCATAGAATTTTCTAAATTTATACTCTCATGACTAAAAAGGTGTGCATTGTTGCTTATAAAACAAATAAAATATGGAAATGAAAAAAGGGAATAGCTGTGCAATAAAAGTCTAATGAGGAATGAAAATTATTAAGAATAAGATGTAAAAAAAAGTCTTTTTGTAAATTTTCTTCTCAGTATACAGACTAAAACCCTGACCACATTTTATCCCATGAAGACATTGTAAACATTTGTACATTTATAAAGGTAATGACATGGAAAATTATGTGGGAAAATGCCTTTTTCTTTAGTGGAGTACTTTATTTCTGTGCAATAAAATTGTCTCAGAGAGTGGCTGTACCCCTTAGTGTTCACCTAAAAATCTAAGCAGAAAAAAGAGGTATTGTCTTCTTTCGGTATCAACGTCCATATGGGTTTATTAAGAAATTTTATGTGACCATTGGTGAAGAAAAATGCTTATTCTTGTGGCCATTTTTGATGATTTGTCATGGAATACCTAATTTAATATCTCAATACTACATCCATCCATCCAATTCTATCCTACAAAAATATACCAGGCTAGAGTGGGAATGTTTTTAAAAAATCAGAAACCAAATGACAATATGGAGAGGGAGACATAAAGATGGCTGATTGTAAGGAGCTAGTGAGTGCCTCTCACATGGAGAAGGTAGAGGGTCCTAAATAGAAAGTCAATATTATCTTTTCAGGGGACCTCTTGAAGTCCAGAATGAAGTTTATCAGAAAAGCACCTAGGACCACTGAGAGCAAAGGAAAACAAACCCCAGTAACTTACAGTTCTGATTCCAGCATGGAGCTTGGAGATTTTTTATGAAGTAAAAGGGTGAGTAACAAAGAATTTCGACCGGGGTTCACAGACTTCCCAATGACCTCTGCAACCCTAGTCATAGAAGAAACCCTATTTGGCTAGAGACCAGCTCCAGACAAATGCAGAGAGCCAGGTGGGATCTTGACAAAGGTACTCTCCGGTCCTTATGGAAACTGGGGTAGGGGGATGTTCCTCCCCCTGTAATGACTGGTTCCCGCTGCTGCCCCAACCAATAAATAATGCCCACCAGAAAGAATTCCACTGCTGAGGACTGCACCACTCTTCCCTCTCTGGTCCCCCACCAGAGGCATTTCTCTCACTGCAGAGGCATTCCTCTCACTACACTTGCCCTGAACTCAACTGGGGTCTACAGCCTGGCTCCAGGAAGCTATTATTTTACTGACAGAGTGAATAAGCTTCCTGCTCCCATCAAGGGTCAGGGTCAGGGTCAGGAATCAGGAGTCAGGGTCTGGGGCCAGGGGTCAAGGTCAGGGTCAGAGTCAGGGTCAGTGGTCATAGTTCAGGGGTCAGGGGTCAGGGGTCTGGGGGCCAAAGGTCAAGTGTCAGGGGTCGGGGGTTAAGCATCAAGGGTCAACTGTCAAGGGGTCAGGGGTCAGGTGTTGGGGATCAAGAGTCAAAATTCAGGGGTCAAGGGTCAGCAGTCAGGGGTCAAGGGTCAGGGGTCGGGTGTCAAAGGATGGGGGTCAAGTTTTGGGGGTCAAGGGTCGAAGGTCAAGGGTTAGGTGTTGGGGGTCAAGGGTATGTGTCAAGTGTCAAGGGTCAAATGTCAGGTGTAAGTATAGGGGCTCAAGGGTCAAGGGTCAAGGATCAGGGGTCAAGCTTCGGGAGTCAATGGTCAAGGGTCATGGGTCAAAGGTCAGGGGTCAAGGGTCAGGAGTCAAGAGTCAAGTGTCAGTGGTCAGCGATCAGGGGTCGTGGTTTAGGGGTCAAGGGTCGGGGATCAGGGGTCAGCGGCCAAGGGTCAAGGGTCAAGGGTCGGAAATCAGGGGTCAAGGATCAAGAGTCAAGGGTTAAGGGTGTTGGTCACCTCCACAAATTCCAGCCAGGCAGGGTATTTGTTGCTCAGGACTGAGAAAGAAAAAAAATGGCCACCCTATCCCACCTGATTGCTCTGGGTAATAGACTGGGCCTCTCCCAACTGCCGCCGGTGCTGCCTATTCATGCACCGGCAGAATCCCAGCCAGGCAAGACCCCAGTCACCTGTGGCTGAGGGAGAGATTGGTCCTTGCTTGGCCCAAGAAAAGGCACCCCACACCTGCCTGATCACAAGGGCAGCATGCTGGGTGGGCCCATATACTACCATTACTTCAGCCTCTCTCCCTGTCACACACTGTCCAAGAGGAAACAACGAGAAAAGATTCATCCACAGCTTCTGGTCAACACCACTGCCTCTGTGCATACCAACCATGGCTGAAGAAGGGACTGAAGAGATAGACGACTTTTATGTGCCTGCTGATCTGATGCCCAGGCACCCACCTTGTTAGATGAGGCTTTTTGACTTCGCACAGTACTGGAC
>CAUYQG010199174.1:0-31627 GCA_963574415.1 Tarsius wallacei | reverse complement strand
CATAATATATACACCATGTTCATATTTTTGTAAAAGCACCGAAATCATTTACACCCCCCCCCCCCCCCGCCAGACTGAGTCTCTTTCTGTCACCCAGGCTGGAGTACAGGGAGTGATCATAACTCACTAAAGGCTTGAACTCCTGGGTTCAAGTGATCTTCCTACCTCAGACTTCCAAGTAGCTGAGACTGCAAGTACACACCACCATATCTGGCCAATTTTTAAAATTTTTTTGTAGAGATGGGAGTCTTGCTATGTTGCCAAGGCTGGTCTTGAACTCCTGGCCTTAAATGATCCTTCCTCCTTGGCCTCTCAAAGTGCTGGAATTATAGACTTGAGCCACTACACCTGGCCCAAACCGTGTACTTCTGTTTGTACATATAAAGGTACCTAAAAGTCTTGAAGGATGAACCCCAAATCAGATAATAGTGGCTGCTTCTGGGCAGGATCTAGCACTGGAGGCATCAAGGGAGAACTATTCCTTTTTACTCCCTTGGTTTTGGTGTGGCTTGAATGTTTCCAGTGAAAATGCAATTGAGTATTAATTGTGTGTTAAATAAATTAAAAAGCTTTTCAAAGAAAGGCTCTTGATATTCTGGGGGTTTCAGATCCCTTCAAAAAGCTCATGAAAACCACGGACTGTCTCTCCCCAAGAATTTCCAACCCAAGGTGGGGGGCAGGCCCCTCCTGAAGCTGACCCAGTTCCTTCCCCTGGGGGAGTTCATCAGCTGACACCTGCCAGGCCACTGGGATGTCTGTCCCCCACCAACTCATTCCCCCAGCAAATTCTAGCCGAATTGTTCTCCCAACCAATGATTCCCAAACTGGTGGCATCAGAATCACCCAGGGGCTTGTTAAAATGGATTGCTGGGCCAGCCCTAGACCTGGAGTAGGGCCTGAGATTTACTTTCTGACAAGAGTCCAGGTGATCTAATATGACGGGTCTTCCCACTATACTTTGATAACCACAGCTCTAGGTAAAGAGCATTAATTGGGACTTCTGGAGTTCACCTGGAATCCAGAGAGGGGTTTCAGCATGGAACAAAGACTCATCTGCTTGCCTGTGTGGAGATGAGGAGAGGAGAGGGTATACCTGGAAATCATTTGGGGGTGGGGAGAAGGGAATAGCCTTCTCTGAGAGCTGGTGAGAAGCATTGCATTGGAAAATTGAGTGTCTCAAGTAGAAGGAGCCTGGGGACCACCTTGCTCCCCCAACCCTTGTTCCTCCAACTCCTCTCAACTGGAGGGTTGAGAAGAATGGGCAGCTTCTAAGTCCCTCTACCTGCTGGGGACTCTGAGCTCTGTTCCTTCTGTGCCCTGTCAGCCCGTGCCTCTTTCCACTGAGACAGAAGCTATGCTCACAAGACTGGGGCTGGAAGAGTTGGAAGACAGGGAGGGGCACTCCAGTTCTTTACCTTCCCTATTACTCTCTTCCAGACTCTGGTCCTTGCACACACACACACACACACACACACACACACACACACACAGAGAGAGAGAGAGAGAGAGAGAGAGAGAGAGAGAGAGAGAGAAAGAGAGAGACTGTCTCACCTCAACTTAAGGGACTGGAGTAAACAAACTGGGTGTCCCTGACAACTGAAGGGAAGAAAGCTCAGCTCTACCCCACTGAGTTGAGCACAAAGGTATGAAGATGGGGAGGGTTTCCTGCGGTGCGTTTCTACTCCCCTTCTGCACCTCTCTTCCAACTGGTCCCAGTCCTCACTGGCCCCCAGGGGACTCAGCTGTGGGATTCAGCTTTTTTCCCTACAGTGACTGCGTTCCACTCTGGGGGAGTCCCAGTGGATTAAACCCAAGGGTGGAATGTGGGGCCTTGGGCAAGTGCAGTTGTGCAAAGTGCAGTTGTGCAAGCATAGTTGTGCAAAGTTAGGATCCGGGAGCAAGAGGGTTCTCATCTGGCCCTCCACCCCCAACTCACGTCAAATGAACCCTCCAGCCTCTGTCCCTGGGCCTTCACAGGTGTCATAAAGATGCAGGTCCCTGGGGGAGGAGAATCACATAAGGTGAAGGTACCTGTCTGTGTGGGGTGCTTCTGTGGATGAGCTCAGCTGCTGTTTGGAGCATCTTTGTCTGCCAGAATGCCCTGGGAGTGATGAAAGAGGGTCAATGGTGCCAAATTCTTGCAGCAGCTTCTGAGATAAGAGCCCCTACCACACTGAGGGGGAGGCAGACTTGGCAAGTCTGGGCCTGAGAGAAAAAGGGAATTGGGTCTTGGAAAATGCAGGGAGAGGGCAGCCCAGTTTTTCCCACCCCCTAATTCCTGTTCCCTGATGTGGGGGGTAGTGGGTGGTGGTGGGCAGTGACCTGTGGTGGGGACAGGGATGCCTGGAAGAGCTCTGGACCCCCCAGCCAACCCTGTGATGCCCAACCGCCAACAGTCACCAGGGACTTCTGATGAGACAAATTTGATAACCCATTCTCAGGCCTCTCTTCCTCCACTTCTGTGGACATCTGCACTGGGGCTAGTCCTTCCTTCATTTCTCTAATAATCAATAAGCACTTGCCCAGTGCTTGCTCTGTGCCAGGCACTGTGCTGGGCTCTGGGATACAAAGGGGATGTGTCCCGGCTCCCACTCAGGAACCCCTTTTCAGGGGAATGAGGAGCTCCCAGGGTATGGAGAAAGAGAAAACCATGGTGATGAATAATTTCAGCACAGTAAGCTGTGAGTGTGGTAGTTGGAGAATGTTTGGAAGGAAGCAACTCCTTCTAGAATGCCTCTCCTTCGACATCCGCACTGGGTACTCCATCTCTGTTCTACCATTGGCTGATACTAGCTCCTGCTCATTGAGCTCTGGCACTTACATAAGGGCTTGGGTTGCCTTCTCTATCTTCACACAACCCACCACACATAGACACTGTGAGTCCATTTCACAGAAAAAGAAACTGAGGGAGAGATTGTCTTAGGAGCTCGCCCCAGGCCACATATATCTTCCACTCCTTGATTGCCCTTAACTCCTAACTCTTTCTCCCATGGTGGTAAGATTTCTGTTCTGCAAGGTTCTGGCCTCCATTCCCTGTCCTCTTTCTGGCTACCTGTGATCTCATGTCCTCCCATGCACTCAGCTGCTACCTCCTATATCTAGGTCGAGGCTCCTGCACCCTCTGGACTTGCATTCACACTTCCTGCCTGCTTGTGGGCAGCACCATACAGGCACCCTGCCAGCACCTTAGCCCCACTGTTTCTAACCCATCATCTCTCCAGACTTAGCTGTAATGACAAATGCACTCAGGTGCCAAGGTGCCTCTCTTCCTCTGCCTTCATCTGGAACATAATATTCCACAGCACAGCAGACAGGAGGTACAGTGAGATACCACTCAGAACTTATTTGGTTGCAAGTGACAGAGAGTCCTATTCAAACTGCCTTGCTCAATAACAGACTTTTTGGAGAAGAGCTACTCTCAGGCTCAGCTAAATCCAAAGGTTCAAATGTTACCATTCATGCTTGGTCCTTCAGCTCAACACTCACCTCATATTGATTTCACTCTTAGGTCCCACAGGGTGGCAAAATGGCCGTCAGCTCAGGCCCACACCACCCTGGGATCAGAAGAAGAGAGAGCCCTTCTTTTCCTGATAAGTCCTACGCAAGTTCTGGGATTTGCCTGTCTGGACCAACTGGAGTCTTGTGTCCAGTTGCTGAAGATAGAAGGGTTCAGTGCTCTGATTGGTCAGACTGGGTCATGGGCTCCACCAGAACCAAATAGACAGAGAGTAGGAATATTCATAAAAGCTTTAAGATACCCAAGGGCTCCATAAGCTATGTCCCGTCCATATTTGAGGGTACTAGGGAAGGAGAAAGGAGGTTCAATTTGTCCTAATGATTTTTGTGACCATTACTAGGTAAGATACATACCCAGACACTCTAAGGGTTGAACATCAGAATTCATGGCAAAGACAGAGTGGGGTTTGATCCTTGATTTCACTACTGTGTGGTTAGGATAGGCTAGGAGACTTGTGGTGATAGGCAACCCTAAAAATATCAGTGACTGACACAGTATGCCATGTGCCACATGCCCCACGCAGGACAGTGGGAGAGCTCTCCTCCACACAGTCCCTTAGGGATCCAAGTAGTTGGAGCCACCATTATCTTGCTGCTGCACCATCTGTATGTCTCCACAGTTGCCATGTCAGGGGAACAGAGAGACTGGAGGATTGTGCCTGAGTCTTTTACTGCCTTAGTTTGGAAGTGACAGGCATCACTTCCACTCATATTTCATTGACTAGGACTAGTCAGAACCCAGCCTCCCAGGAAAAGGATGAGAATAAATGAAAGTAAATGGAATATTCAGAGAAAATAACCTCTGCTACCACACCCACCCACTAGCTGTGTGTCTCCAGCAAGATACTTGACTTCTCTGTCTCAGTTTCCTCATCTGTTATAGTTGTTCCTTTGGGAACTGAGGAGTACTGCAAAGAAAAATACTCATGCCTGTAATCCCAGCACATTGGGAGACAGAGGTGAGAGTATTGCCTGAGCCTAGTGGTTCGAGACCAGCCTGGGCAACTTGGTGAGACCCCATCTCTACAATCAAGAGAAACTTAGCTGGGCATGGTAATGCACGTCTATAGTTCAGGCTGCTTGGAAGGCTGAAGCGGAAGGATCACCTGGGCCCGGCAGATGAAGGCAGCGGTGGCCTTGAGTGTGCCACTGCACTCCAGCCTGGGCGACAGCGTGAGACTCTGACTCGAAAAAGAAAAAGAAAAAACAGGGCAGTGTCAACAGAGAGGATTGATTAAGGAAGAGAAGCTTGGAATAAAAAAAAGCAAGAGAAGAGAGAGAGGAAGGGTTGTGGCAACACTAGACAGAGTGGTCAGGGAAGGCCTCAAAGAAGAGGTGACGAGTGGTTCCTGCCATGAAGGATGAGAATCGGGTCCTGCAGCATCTTGGGAACAGAGTATTTCTGATGCAGATTCTAGGATGGGAATGAGGAGGCCAGGGTGCCAGCAGCTTTGTGAAGAGGGATGATGGGAAGGAGGGAGGTGGGAGAGGCAGGCAGAGGCTGGATCTTGGGACCCTCCCTTTTCACATTTCAGAGCCCCAAAAGGCTATGCAGGTCTACCTCCTACCCCCTGCCAAGCATTTATAAAATTTAACCAATACTTCGATCATTCTGGACCAGTTGCTATTTATTCAAAGTGCTTTGCAAATATTCACTCACTTAAACTATAAAAATGAGGTCAGTACTGTTATGACCATTGTTTTACAAATAGAGAAACTGAGGCATAGGAAGATGAAGTAACTTGTCAAGGTTACTTAACCCCTTGCCAAATCATACCCCCGGATGACTCTATGTCCCCTCCTGTGTTTGCCTCGTATGTCCTGTCTCACCAGTTCCTCCAGCTCCTTCTGGCAACAGGTTACTGTGGGAAATGAGAATTGCAACATGATCCCTCTTTGCCCTCAAGGAACTGGGAAGATAGAATCTATACAGACCCCACAGGATGGTTGATATTACAGATCAAACAAGGGCACTAGATGAGGGCTGAGGGGCAGTTCTGGGAGGTGTGGATGACCACTGAGAATGGAGGATGGGAGCATCAGGGAAGTGGGGAGAACTTAGCTTTTTTTTTTGAGTCGGGGTCTCACTCTGTCATCCATGCTGAAATGCAGGGCCATGATCATGGTTCATCACAGCCTGCATCTCCTGAGCTCATGCCAACCTTCCACTTCAGTTCTTTGATAGCTGGGGCTACAGGTATGTGCCACCATGCTCAGTTAATAACTTAGCCTTGACAAAGAATAAGAATGAGCTGGAGGGAGAGGGTGGGGGCGGCACTCCACAAAGGAGGAAGACAGAGCAAAGGAGTCTTCGTGGGAAGGACAGGATCTGAGGACAATCATAAATCAGTTTGACTAGCCCAGGGGTTTGAGCCACTGGGAAGAGAAGAGAAGGTTGGAAAAGTGAGGCGACACCCAGCTTTTAAAGAGGTAGCTGGGGGAGTGGTGCAGATCATTGTGGGCACAAATGACCAAGACCGAAATAAGGACTCTGGAGCTAGAATACATGGGTTCAAATTTGGGTTCTGTTACTTACTAATTAAGTCCCCTGATGCTGGAACCTTGACAAGTTACTTAACCTTCCGTGCCTCAGTTTCTCCATTTGTAAAACAATGGTCATAACAGTAGTGACCTCATTTTTATAGTTTGAGTGAATATTTGCAAAGCACTTTGAATAAATAGCACCTGGTCCAGAGTGATCTAAGTATTGGTTAAATTTTATAAATGCTTGGCAGGTATGATGTCCCACACCTGTAATACCAGCACTATGGGAGATGGAAGCAAGAGGATCACTTGAGGCCAGGAGTTTGAGGCCAGCCTGGTCAGCGTAGCAAGACCCTGAGTCTATATGAACATAAATATAAAAATTATTAGAAAAATTAAATGAAACCAGACTTGGTGGCTCAGCCTGTAATCCCAGCACTTTGAGAGGCCAAGGCAAGTGGATTGCCTGATCCTGTGGGTTCAAGACCAGCTCGGGCAACTTGGCGAGACCTCGTCTCTACAATAAATAAATAAAAAAAAGAAAGAAAGAGAAACTTAGCTGGGCGTGGTAGCATGTGCCTGTAGTTTCGTCTACTTGGAAGGCTGAGGCAGAAGGATCGCCAGAGCCCAGCAGGTGGATGCTGGGGTGGCCATGAGTGTGCCATGGCACTCCAGCCTGGTTGACAGAGTGAGACTCCAGCTAAAAAAAAAAAAAAAAAAAAAAATTAAATGAATGCTGGTGAGCAAGTGAAAACTCATCCTAAGACAACTGGAAGCTGTCATGTTTCTGGACAGGACCATGCATGGAGGAGGAGGGTGCTCTGACTCATCTGGTGCAGGCTGAATTGAAGGTGGAGGGCCTGGAAAAAGGAAGGTAAGTTAAGAGTCTACTGCAATAGTCTAGGCATGAGGTGCTGAGTGTCTGGTGAGGTTGGAGGGAATGGAAAAGCAGGCCTGGTGGAGGAAGCGTTTCTGACATCTGAAGATGGAGAAGGCTGAGGCCTTGGGTTTGAGTCATGGGGCGAATGTGGTACTGTCAGAGAGGGAAGTTAGAAAAGTTATCTGGTTTGGAGGAAGATGGTGACTTCATGTGACGACATGTTGCCTTTGAGGCCATGGCGTGCCCATGGTGTTCTGGGTGCTATCCCATATCTTGAATCTGAGGAAGGACTCTGGGGGGTTGGATTCTGGCTCCTAGAGAGATGTGAGAATGAGAGTTTCAGCCCTGGCCTCTGTTCGCCTTCACACCTACATGTGTTGGGAGGAGGGCAGGTAGGCAGGGACAGGCAGTAAATATTTAATGAGGCTAAGTCCACACATCCTCTGCACTATTCAAAGGGTGATCAGTAAAGGAAAATCCTGTCTATGTTCACCACTCAGCATCCATGGCAATCCGTGCTCTCGTTCCCCTTACCCTGTTGTGTGGCACAAGAGCTCGCCATCTCACAACGCAGGGTGGCACTGACCACACTCCTCCCTTGCTCCTTTCTGGATTAGGGTCCCAGCTAGGGTCCAGGGATAGTGGTTGGGATCAATAGTATTTTATTACAGGTTTCTGTTAACAAGAGTTGACCCGGCACCTGCTTCAGAATCCAGTGAGCACGAAAGACAAATTGTCCATGAACCAATGGACTTTTTGAGCATCTAATCTGTTCAAGGCTCCATATAAGGCCTGGGGTTTGAAGTAAAATTAAATGCTTGGTTCCAGAAACCCGTTAGCCTGGGTTTTTGTTTTTCCATTTTTAATTATTGATAACAGCAGTTTCCACATAGATAGTAGAGAGCTGTATCCTGCTTCCAGTCATGAAAATCTTATTTTAGCCTGACTTTTAAGTAGAATTATTCCCTCCAATCCTCCCTACAAAGAGTTCTTAATTATATGAATAAACATGTTTGTGAAATTTTCTTGGGATTCAGTCCATAGCTTTCATCAGCTTCTTAAAGTTTTTTTTTTTTTATCATACTTTGTTTTTTAATTCAGAAAAGTCAAGAAGAAAATTAAAATGACCCATGATCCTGCTACTCAGATAACCCCTTGTTTTGACTCTTTAAATGCATATGGAAAATAATTCAAATGCTGTAGAGTGGTGAGTGAAATTTTCTCACCACTCCCTCTCCATCTCAGTTTCTCCTTCTAAAGGTTTGTGCTGTTGATGGTTTCTTATATATCCCTCTAGAAAAATGCTTGATGCATTTAGCAGCATTATCAATGCATTATGTATAGCCTGCTCTTCAAAGTTCCCCCTAGAAATGAAGAACTCTTGCTCTCCCTATGTTCTGATAATCCATGCATTTTGTCCCACTTTATTTATTTATTTTTATTTTATGTAGAGATGAGGTCTTACTATGTTGCCCAGGCTGGTCTCAAACTCCTAGACTCAAGCAATTCTCCCCCCTCAGCCTCTTAAAGTGCTAGGATTACAGGAGCAAGACACTATGCTCAGCCTTGTCCCACTTTTTAATGCTCTTCTGCCTTGGACTAGCTGAGAGACATCAGCTGAGCCTCAGTTTCCTCATCGCCAAAGTGGGGATTCTTGTGGGCACCCAATTCAATGATGGCGTGAATGCAGAGAAGCCTGGCTATAAGGTAGGCCTTCCATAAATGGTCGGAGCATTCCCGTAGCCCCTTCTGGAAGGAGGAGGGAATTCCAGTTGTAGATTAATGTTACAGAAGGGTCTGTCATCAGTTGCCCCTCAGAGTGACCTGTCACTTTGTTTCCCAGCTACAGGAAGAAGAGTGTGGGAGTTCCCTGACTGGAGGTTACAGGGTCACAGAAATTCCTCACCCTGGGTGTCGGCGCCCCTCCCAGGCGCTCAAGCAATCTAGATCCTAGGAGACTGATCCCATCTGTCCTTGCCTGGGAAGGAATCTTTGCCAACAGCTGGGACAGGCCCCTGATATACGGCCCCTGAAACCCTTCCCCTCTTCTTTCTCTGAGTTGAGACTTTAAGACCTCTGTGACCCCGGTGTCAGGGGGCAAATGGCTCACAGGAAAGGTCTCCAGCATCATCCAGGGGCCAGAAGTGACTTGGTTATTATCAGCAAAGCTATGGCCAGCCCCAGGAAGTCAGAAGGAAGGGCAGGATTCCATCTGGGGAGGTGGGGGCCGTGGTGATGGCAGATGATGGCAGAGGGTGGACAAAGACTATTTGTCATGTGCTGGAAAGTATCAGCTGCAGTGCTGAGACCTTGGCAGATGTTGCTTACTTGGCTCTCCCAGCTACACTTGCACTTTGCAGATGAGGACACTGAGGCTCAGTGAGGGAAGCCAATTGCTACTCAGGGAGGAAATGGCAGAGCCAGGACTGGAATCCTTTGTGAAGCCCAGAGCGTATGTTGTACTCCTATGCCAGGCACAGGCAGACGTGAAGGAGGAACCAGACAGGGTACCCAGAACTCCAGGCCACAAAGTGGCGGCCCACTAACAGGCACAAGCATGCTTACCTTGGGGTCCACCTCTACCAGCCCTGCTCTCTCTGTATTCTCAGTGCTTAGAACAGTGCCTAGTGCATAGTAGGTGCTCAAGAAATCTTTGTGGCATGAACAACAAAAATGACTGCTGGACTAACTAGACCTGCCAACCCCATGTGCTGAGGGTGACCCTCCCTAAGCTTGATGTGTTCTCAGAGCTCTGTGGAAATGGTGTGAGCTTGATACCAAGTCACTAGGCAGACTTTGGAAAGGGCTGCTAACCCCACTCTGTTCAGCAGCCTCCTGGGTGGCACCCAGCTAGAAGGGAGCGCTAGACCCAGACTGGCCTCTTCTTGCAGGCTGACCTTGATCTTAGGTACTTGCTTCATCTTCCCAGATGCTGCCCTTCCTTCTCGGTAATGCAGTGGAGGCTATGAAGGCACCAAAGCCTGAAGGCTGCTCTGGAGGACTGGTTGGGGCTCAGGACTGAGGCTCAGGACTGAGGGAGGGAGGGAGGGGTGGGCCGAAGATCACAGCCAGTCTGCCTTGGTTCCCAAGTGCTGAGGGCCAGTCCCAGCTCAAGGAGGGGTCAGGTGTACCCAAGCCCGGCCTAGGAGGAGCATATATCAATAACAGTAATAACATGCGTTCCCCATGCACCAAACACAGGGGCTTTCCATGGAATGTTCTTATTTCACCCTCACAACACACTCAGGTACATACTATTAGCAAAATGCCAGTGCCAAAAGATGGGATTTGAACCATGGAGCCTTGCTCCAGAGCCCTTGTGTTTGACCACAGGCATCCACTGTCATTCTCACAGCAGTTTCCCACAGGGCTGCTTTTGATAGCCTCCAAGAAAGGCCCTACCAAGCTTGGGGCCCTGCCTGCCTCTGCCACCCAGGTAGGCCAATGTTGCCTGTGAACGGCCGAGGGACAAAGCAGAGAAAGTCAGCTCCGAGGGAGGGTCAGGAAGGCTCTGGGGAGGAGGAATCCTGGTGAAGATATTGGCCAGTTGGGCCATTGGAGGAAGGGCAGAGAGCAGAGTGCGGAAGGCACAGAGGCATGGTGCCGTTCAGGACCTCCATTTGGTTAGGCTGGGGTGGGGGTACAGAGAGGAGGAGCTTTGAGAGAAAATTAGAAGGCTCACTCATAAAAAAAATAGGGCTTCACTACTAATCTAGGTGGGGGAGGATGAGGTTGGTGTTTTAGACCCAGTGGTGTGACAGCTGATGGTCAGATTGCTGGCCAGGCTCCAGGAGTAGTGCTGTACCTCCCTTCTGACACTGCACCCTCTGAACAGCTTGTGAGACAGGGACTGGTGTTCTTTCTTTCTGGGCCTCATTGTTAAGGCCTTGGGGCATCTTGGAAGCCCTGAGCCTCCAGGTAAGAAGTTTAGCTCCTGACCCAGGTTGGATGGCCATGTAGGCATGTAAACCCAGCACTTTGGGAGGCTGAGGCAGGAGGATCACCTGAGGTCAGGAGTTTGAGACCAGCTTGGGCAACATAGCAAGACCCTCTCTCTACAAAAAAATAGGATTACAGAGGCATGGTGGTATGCCTCTGTAGTCCTAGCAACTTGGGAGACTGAGGCAGGAAGATCACTTGAGCCCCCGGGAGTTTGAGGCTGCAGTGAGCGACGATCAAAGCTTTGCACTATAGCCTGGGTGACAGAGCAAGGTCCTGTCTCAAAAAAAACAAAAAACAAACCCAGCCCCTCTACTAGAGAGGCCACATGGAAGAGCCATGTGGATAGGGGGTGGCCCTGATAGGTAGGAAGAGAAGTCCAGCCACCCCAGGTTCCAGCTGAGCCCAGGCCTCAGTCAGCCACCAGCCAGCCAAGTGTAGCCACATGAGTGACCTCCAGCAAGACAGGCAGGTTTTTCCAATAGGATGGCTTGTGACAGAAATGAGAGGGAGAGATGAGGGCAGAGGAAGCCTGAGTGGAGATGGGTGAGTAGCATGCACGTTTTGTTTGTTTTTACAGACCCTGCTGGGGCTCACTGGATTTAGGAGGGCCAACACCCTCGACTTCCTCCCTGTTAACAGTCATCCTGGGCAGGTTCCTTGGAAATGGCATTTTCTCACTGTGAGGTCAGAGAGCCTGGGGGCCACCTCCAACAGGAAGTGAACAGGGCAGGCAGGAGCGAGGCTGAGCACTGCATACTGATTTGTCCCCTGGCCTGGTGCTCCTTGGTTAGGCCCGTGGGCTGGCAGAGCTCCTCCTCCTGTCCCTGGTGCAGCCCAGTCAAGAAGGCGTGGCAGGGAGCAGGGCACAGCAATGCCAGGAACATAGTGCCTGAGCTTGGTGCTAGGGGACCAATTAGCTAGTCATAGAGTGCATCCATGACCCTGCTGCTAGCCCATAGAGGCTCCTGAGCTCCTGTTCTTCTCCCCACTCCAGGCCAGAGTACCAAGAACCCAGGCCACTCAGGGACATCAGCACCAACCAGCGTGGGTTGGCCAATGAACTCTGTATCAGGGGAGGCCCAGAAAGCAGACCTGAGGGCCCACTCCATGGGAGGCCCGGGGTGGCGGGGGGGAAGGAGACCCCAGGGAATCCACACTTTCTTTTTTTGAGTTGGGATCTCACTCTGTTGCCCAGGCTGGAGTGCAATGGCATGATTGAGGCTTACCACAGCTACGACCTCCTGAACTCAAGCGCTTCTCCTGCCCAGCCTCCAAAGTAGTTGGGACTACAGGCATGTGCCACCACACCCAGCTAATTTTTTGATTTTTTTTTTTTGGTAGAGATGAGCAATCCTCCTGCCTTGGCATCCCGAAGTGATGGGATTATAGGCATAAGCCATTGTGCCCAGTGGGAATCCACGTTTTCTGACTCACTCTGTAAATTTCCTTCCTCCTTACTTCAACAGACACACAACCCACATTCATAAATGTACACGAATGGACTCACACACAGCAGGCTCCCAGACATGCTCACATGGATTCATTCAGAGATGGAGATAGACACCCAGGCACCCAGACATACAGAGCAGACGTGACCTCGTGGGTACAGGCTCATGGCTATACGAACACCTGTAAGGATGGGCCCAGAATTTGTCCCCACCCCCCAAGCCAAAAACGGAAAGTTTAAACCGTGTGTCTTGCTGAATAAAAACAGTCCCCAGTGCCCACCTCTGGCCTGAACTATAAACTAAACACCCTGCAGTACCATGAGCACCATGCAGTACCATGAGCACATTGCACACAGGCTGGGGGAAGGGGTCACCCAGCTGGACAGGTGATCTTCTTTGCATTCGGCCAGAGACTTGGTCTCTCTCATGACAATAAGACTGTGAGAACATAGCACCTGTGCTTGGAGTCCAGGCACTTCTGGGAGGGCACCTGCCCCCTCCCTCTGCCCCCTTCTATCTTCACAACAGCTTTAGTTTTCCCATGGGGCTCCTGTCCCTCCCCATCCTCTAGGGAATGCAGGCAGCATGACAGGTGACAAACCAAAGGTTGTTTTCTCCTAAATAGGTGTGTGTGGGGCTGGGAGCAGGGCAGGGAAGCTAAGGCTAGGTAGGAGTTCCTAGAAGTCTTTGGGATCTTGGGGTGTCATTGGTCTGAGGCTGGAACCTTGCTTTTGGCAGTTAGGGCAATCAGAAGTTGCAGCTGATCCCTCCCCGGCCTCAGTACCAGGTTCACTCTCCATATTAGCCGCTGTGACATTTAGCTACTTCCTCAAGGCCAGGCTTTCTTCGGGAAAGGATTCTCAGAAAAAGGCAGCCGTTCCATCCTCACGGCCCCCACCTGGCAGTCTCCCCCAACTCCATCCTGGGACTCCCCTGCCCACCCCCAGTTTTTCAACCCATTCTCCCCCAAGGCTGGAGGTTATTGACCATGTAAACTACAAACTAAACATCCGCAGTACCATGAACCGCCACACATTGCACATAGGCTGGGAGAGGGATTTTCTTGGCATTCAGCCAGACACAGTGGGAATTTAAAATAAAGTCACCCTCCCAGCTCTGAAACCACAGGAAGTGACACCCAGAGAGTTAAGTATCTGCTTTGAGCCCTCTTAAGACCAAGACCAACATTTATGAAATAATAACAGATTGTTTAAAAAAAATAACAATTTAAAAATGTGAACAGCTAACATTACTTATATCATAATAGTTCATTGAAAAAGAATGACTATTACTAGAAGGTTAGCAAAAATATAAACTCTACAAGGGCAGGAATTTCTGTCTATTTTGTTCGCTAATATATCCCAATAGCATAGACCTGTGCTTGGGACACTGCAGGTGCTGCAAAAGTATTTGTTGTATAAAGTGCTCACTATCTGTCAGGTACTATCTAAGTACCTTTCAAGTATTGGTTTATTTAATCCTTAAAGCATTGTGAGGTGAGTAATATTAGTCCCATTTTGTAGACAGAGAAACTGAGGCACAGAGAAACTAAGAAACCTACTCAAAGTCATGTACCTAGTAAAAAGAGGGTTTTGGCCCAAATAGCCTGGCCTTAGGGCCCAGGCTTTTGATCACCAACCTCTGTTACCTCTCCCAACAGCAATATCATGTCATAGCAATTATGATATTTCATTGAACTTTTTTTGTTCCGTTTCTTTCTTTTTTTTTTGAATCAGGGTATCATTCTTTTGTCCAGTCTGGAATGAAGTGGCATGATCACAGCTACCGAAGCCCTGACTTGCAGGGCTCAGGTAATTCTTTCAACTTAGCTTTCCAAGTAGCTGGGACTATAGGCACGTGTCACCACACCCAGCTAACTTTTTGATTTATTGTAGAGATGAGGTCTCACCATGTTGCCCAGGCTGGTCTTGAACTCCTGGACTCAGGCAATCCTCTCGTCTTGGCCTCCCAAAGTGCTGGGATTACAGGCATGAGTCACTGTACTTGACCTTGTTCCATTTCTTTAACAATAATTTATTGGTATCTGTCTCTCCCACCAGCCTATGACAGGTCAGGGAGAATGTCTCAAATATGGAAAATGCTTGATCAAAGTTGACAGAATGAATAAATGGTGTTTCTTTTCTTCTTTATGTATACTGTATATGTCAATCACCAAGTGTCTTGAAAATGATTTGGGATGTGGGGGAAGGAATCAAATGGTCATTGACTAAAAGCGCAAACTCCAGTGTCCGAGGACTGGGTTTGAATTCCTATCTCTATCCCTTCCTAGCTTTGTGACTTTGGGGAAGTTACTCAACCTCTTCAGCCTCAGTTTCATCATCTATTAAATGGGGATAATAATAGCTTCTGCCTGCTAGAAATGTTGTGAGGATTAAATGAGATAATGCTTGCCTAGTGCTTGGCATGTAGTAAGGGCTCTCTATAAATGGCACTGGTAATATGATGTTGGGGTAACTCCTGCTTGCCTTGTGTCTGATGTGAGACTGAAACCTTCTATTAACCCTTCCACAGGAGACAGCCAGCAGCTTGTAGGCAGGTGCCTGCAGCAGGCGTGACCCACTGCTCCCCATCTGCCAGGGTGAATCCTCCACCACTTCTGGTCAGAGCTTACAACCTACTTATTAGGTTAATTAGACGCGACACCTTTCCAAAGATACCCTGGCCAGCCCTAGCACCTGTTGAGGCCTGCCACTTGCCAAGGATTTGGGAAATGACAAATTCTCAACTGCCTCTGGATGGAGGGGAGGTAGGAGTGGGGACCCATCCCTCTCTTGGGATCCCTGGCTGGCTCCTGGCTGGCTCTGGCTAAGGTTGCCAGATAAAGTATAGGACGCCTTATTAAATTTGAATTTCAGATAAATACTGAATACCTTTTTAGTATATGTATGTTCCAAATATTACATAGAACATAAGTATACTAAGAAAGTATTCAAGAATATGTGTATTTATTACCACTAAACTATGCACTTGAAAATGATAAAGATGGTAAATTATAGATGTATATTTTACCTCAATAAACTAACAAGTATTCAATGTTTATCTGAAATTCAAATTTAATTGGGCATCCTGTTTGTTTTCTCCCCTAAATCTGGCAACCCCATCTCTGGGGTGCATGAGAGTGTGAGATGAGGAGGGAAGGCCCTGGTGTTTGAAGGAGCAGGAATAAGCCCTGGTTGGGACCAGCTCTCTCTGAGCCCTGGCACCTAGAGCTCCGCTCTGGGCCTCCTGCGTCTGAGGCGAGTTTGCCCAGGGACCTACCGGAGCCTACTGCCTGGAGGGAGGCTCTGAAGGAGGAACAGGGCACTGCTGCCAACTTGAAGTTGTTTGCGCTTCACCAGCCCCCTGGGGCACAGGCTCTTTTCCTGGTTAACATCCTGGATGGGAGGACCAAGAACAACAGCACCTTCCCCAAGAGGTGCTGAAGGACAATCCCAGGAGTATCCTGGTGGACTTGGCCTCTGAGGCCTACCTGTGTGGGACCTGGAAGGCCTCCAGTTACAAGAGGACCCTGAGAAGGTACGGGGCTTGTCCAGTGTCACAGAGTTCAGGTACACCCAGATCATGGTCTCCAGACAGCTCACTCTCCTTCCCCAGCCTATGTGGCTGCCTTGCAGAGCCATCAGGAAGGGAGAGTCTGTAGGGGGTGCAACTGGTGAACAAGACCCTTACACTCAACAGTTTCAAACGTTTCAAACCTCTATCCTCCCACTCCAACCTCAACACGTGATAACCACCCATTGTGCTGTGCAGACTGGAAGTCCAAGCCTCATCCTGGGTATACTGGTCTGCTAGGACCGCCATAACAAATACCACAGACTGAGTGGTTTAAACAACAGAAATTTGCTGTCTCACTGTCCTGGAGGCTAGAAGTTCAAAGTCAATGTATTGGCATGGTTGGTTTCTCCTAAGGCCTCTCTTCTTGGCTTGCGAATGGTCTCCTTCTCACTGTGTCCTCACAGCTTCACACGGCCCCTCCTCTGCTCATGCGCATTTCTGGGTCTCTCTGTGTGTCTTATATGAACAACAGTCAGATTGGACTCAGGCCTACCTGAATGGCCTCATTTTAATCCAGTCTCCTCTTTAGAGATTGTATCTCCAAATACAGTCACATTCTGAGGTACTGGGGGTTGGGACTACAACAAGTGAATCTTAGAAGGACATAATTCAGCCCTGGTACTGGGCATCCCTGCTCTGCTCCTTTTCCTGTGACTCACTAAGCCCTGTTAAATCACTTCCTCTGTAGCTCTTGAATTTGCCCGTGTCCTTCCATTGCTGCCGGAGCCTTGTTCCCCACCCAGGGTCTTGTCTTAGCCTACTGACTGGTCTCCTGCCTCCATTCTCACCCTCTCTCCAATCTGTTCTGCACCCAGCAGCCAATGGAACACAAACCTCCTCATGCCGGTCTCTACTTGTCCATCTTATAAATTCATCACCAGTTTCTCATTTTTAGGATCAAAACTGGCCTCTTTAGCAGCTTACAAACCTCTGTGCAACACAGCCCAGACCACCTTTCCCAGCACTAGTGCCTTCCATGGGAATCCATCCATTTGCCTGCAGTAGACCTGAATTTCTTCACTCCTTCCATGAATCACGTTTTTTCTTGCTTGGGGCTTTGCACATGCTGTTCGGTCTGCCTACCTCACTCCTCCTACCCTGCTTTCCTCTAGTTAACCTCTATTTGTCCTATCTGTCCCTCAGACCTCCGCCTAGGCTCCACTTCCTCCTGAAAGCTTCCCCTCATCCCTGCCAATCCTCAGAGTCTGAGGTGAGGGCTCCTCCCACATACCCTCAGAACATTCTGCATGGTAATTATTTGCTTGCTGATCTGTCTTCCCTGCTAGCCTGTGGCCTCTGTGAAGGCAGGAGTATATTCACTGCTTTAAATACAGTAGCCAGTGTGTCCCTGGCACACAGAAAGGCTCACTAATCATAGGTTGTGATTTTTACTATTAAATTTCTAGGCAATATCAGACTGCAAGTACTGGGGGGCAAAAGGAGAGAAGAGGGCTCTGCCATGCAGTTTTTCCATTCTAGCCACGTAACAAAATTACCAGTGTTGCCTTATAGGATTATTGACAGTGCACAGTGGCTCATGCTCATAATCTCAGTCTTTGGGTAGCTAAGTTGGGAGCACAGCTTGAGGCAAGAGTTTGAGACCAGCCTGGGCAACAGAGCAAGATCCCATCTCCTCAAAATTAAAAAAATAAAAATAAAAAAGTTAGCTAGGGAAGCTGAGGTGGGAGGATCACTTGAGCCTAAGAGTTTGAGGTCGTAAGAGCTATAGCCTGGGTGACAGAGTAAGACTCTGTTTCTAAAATTAATAATAATAATTAATGAAATATTTAGCTCTACTAAGTGGGCAAAACTTATATATATCCACTCTCAGGCAACACCCCAGAGATTCTGATTCTATTGGTCTGAGATGGGCCTGAGCATGGGTACTTTTAAAATCTTTCCAATATTCAAGCAGGCAGTTAGGATTGATTGAGAGGCCCTGAGTGAACCCTAAGTCTGAGCGTATGGTCTCAGCTCAGTAAATCTATGCTAACCGGTGTCCTCCTCTGTTGCTGGTGGAAGGGCAGGGTCCCCAGATGCTTACCCCTGGCCCAGCTTCCCTTCTTCATGCTGTGGCTCCCCAGGCTGAGGACCAATGGTTTCCCTCCCCATTCTACATACTCTCCCAGTGGAACCAGTCAAGCAGCACTTCCACTAGTCTGTGGGGAGACAGTCAGGCACGGGGGAGGAGAAGAGGCTGGGGTCTAGCCTAGCAGGCTGGGTCCTGGGCCTCCTGCCAGAGCCTGTCCCAGGGGAGTTCAGTTGGTTCAACAAATATTTGCAGAGCATCCCAGCTGGACCAGGTCCTTTGCCAATGGCAAATCTGGTAACCAAGTCTGGCTGCTGATCACCCTGTTTCCAGCCTTGGGGCAGGGCTCAAAGAGGAGTTTCATGGGAAGTACCAGTGGCACTGGCTGGTGGTACTCTAATCCTCCAAAGCCACTTACTTCCACGATCACCGAGGCAACAGGGAAGGTGCAGTCACAATGTTTCCACCCTAGCTGCCTGCTATGTTTCCTATCCCAGTGTGGCCCCAGCTGTCACTTGTTAAAAACACAGGTTCCTGGGCCCCACCCTGGAAATCTGATTTAGAAGGTCTAGGGTAAGTCCCGGTAATCTGCATTTTCAGTAAGCTCTCCAAGAGATTCTGATGCAAGAGGTCACTGATGATTCCTGTGTGTGGCTACCTTTAAGAACAACAGCTATCTAATCTCCCTAGGTGAGTTTAATGCATTTTGGGGGCAGGGAGCAAGTGAACAGAATGAACTCAGGAGACTCAGGCACACCTGGCTCTAACTGCCTGGGTTCACAAGTATCATCCCTCATCATTCTTCCAGCCCTGAGCTTGGCGACTTGCTTAATCCTCACCCTTACCTAGTAAAGCTGGTGTCACCCCTGTTTTATAGCCCAGAAAAGGTCAAGTTACCTCCCAACTAGGTGGAATTAAACTGATGCACCAGGACAGGTAAAGCCAAGCGCTCAGCAAGCACAGAGAAAGAAGCAGTTCATGCCTTCTGGGGAATGGTGGAGGAGGAGCCACAGGAGGGGAGAGCATTTCAGCTGGACCTTGGTAGAGAAATTCAATTTCAACATTTGGAGACAGAAGGGGAAGAGGAGACAGCTTGAGGGAAGTCACTGAGCGAGGGAAAACATACAGTAGGAACAGCAGGTGGACTGATGTGGTTGCAGTGCGGGTTGTATGCAGGCACACGGGAGCAATGATGCAGGAGAGGTCACTGAGGCCTCTTTACTCGGTGGGCACCAGGAAAGTCTGAATGGGAAAATAACAAGGCTGAGCTGGCTTTAACTCTGGTGACAGAGTGCTGGGTGGATCAGAGAGATGGTAGCTGACTTAGGAGATGACTAGACCTGGGCAGGCCAAAACAGTGAGTCACTCTACTTCTGGGTCAGTTTGTTCGTCTCTGAAATGGAGACAATTGCCCCTCCCCAACATTTATCCTAGGCTGTTGTGAAGATGAGAGATGAAGAGTGATGAGAAAAAGTGTTGGTGAGCCCCGGCGGACAGAGGGAGGTCTTTGCAGGTAAGTACTAGAACCGGGGGTCGGGGGGTCTGTGTGACAATGATGTGCCCTGACTGGTGACCCCAGTGGCATGGCTACAAGATATGGGAGCATCCAAACATGATATAGGTTAAGCATCAGAGGGTTTTCAGTTACCAGGAGGCATCTGCATCTGAACCCAAATTGAGAGAGAGAGAGAAACCCCTTATCTGAGGCAGGACTGTAAACTGACCTGCTTTGCCATCTGAACAGGGCCCAATGAATGAAATTCTGTTTCCTGCCCTAAGCCAGCACCTCACAGAGGTTTCACCTAGCACCAGTATGGAAGTGATTATAAGAGAAACTGTAGCTCAGAGCCCCTGGGCTCAAGTGATGGTGGCATGTCCTGGCCTAAAGAGTCTGAGGGTGTCCAGTCTAAATTCCTGCCTTTGCAGGAATCACTCCTGCAGTATCTCCCAAGAAGGCTGCCAGCCCAGCTAGCCTCGGTGGCTCAGCCTGTAATCCCAGCACTCTGGGAGGCTGAGGCAAGTGGATTGCCTGAGCCCATGGGTTCCAGACCAGCCCGGGCAACTTGGCAAGACCTTGTTGCTACAATAATTTAAAAATTAGCCGGACGTGGTAGTGCTAGCCTGTAGTTCCAGCTACTTGAAAGGCTGAGGCAGAAGGATTGCTGGAGCCCAGCAGGTTGACGCTGGGGTAGCCATGAGCATGCCACTGCACTCCAGCCTGGGTGACGGAGTGAGACTCCAACTCAAAAAAAAAGGAAGGTTGCCAGCCCCCTACCTCACCCCAATCCCACCCCAGTCCTGAGTCATAGTCATTCTTCCAGTTCAGCTCCACTTTGGTCCAGTGCTTAGCCTAGGTTAGCACTTCTAAGCCTTGCAACTCTCAGGGGTAAGTTTTTCAATCTTAGTATTCCTGGGTGAGGAATCTGAGCCTTGTAGCTTGTAGACAAGCTGGAATTCAAGCCCAGACTGGGATACTAAGGGCTGGGCCTGTCCCCACTATATCATGCATGTCTCAGAGGAGCTGAGTTGTCCTCTATGGACCAAATATCTGGAGGTCGGAACACTAAGAAGCTAGTTATATAAGGGCAAGGTGTGATTGGTGAGCTCATCAAGAAAATGCTTCCTGAAGGAGACAGTGTGATTCTGGAGGAGGGAATAGACAGGCCAGTCAAGCCCTGGGCCACTCTGGGCTTGCTCAGTTTCCAAGGGGGCAGCTTTTCCAGAGAGACAGTCCTGACCCAGACCTGAGCCTGAGGAAGTGAGTGCAGTTTCCTCCTCCTACTCAGACTCCTTCCGGGTCTGAACTCCTTTCAACTCTGATCTCCTAGGGAGTGGGAACAGTGCCTGGTATGACAATCAGGAGAGGGATTGAGGCCCTGGGCTCCTTCTTGGTGCCTAGGTGTTTGGGCCTCACAGATCTGGAGGAACACACCCAGTCTTGAGACCTTTGATATCTATATAAGCCCCTTGTTCTTAGAATAGACTGATGCTACCTTTCACCTTCTGCCCCTCAGGCCCCTACATCCCGGTGTGGAATGTGTGGGCCTGGCTGGTCAGAGGTGGGTTCAACAATTCATATTGCTCAATGACACACTGGTTTCATGGTGGAAATGTCCCTATATGGTGGAGAGACCATACCTTTGTCTTATGATTTTGTAACCAAAAGGCCCATTCGGCCATGTCCCCCAACAAAAGGCTGCAGATCTCACAGGAGCATGACCTTGGCTGTGGAATAACCAGACTTTCTTTTTTTTTCCTTTGGTTCTTCTTCTTTTAAATACTCTCTTGCCTTCTCCTACCCTCTCCAGTTCCAAGTGAAACAAACATTCTGATGATCTCTCCATACCAAAGCCATTTCCTTGTCTAGGTCATAGCTGGACTTTTTCTCATATGATTGACAAACGAATTCCCATCTCCCAGGCCTCCATTATCTTGACTATAGCCCATTGGCCTCCTTTCCCAGGTACCACCAGAACCGTTCTTTTTGTTTTTCTTTGGATGTTATTTAAATTTTTAATTTAAAGCAAAGTTACACATGAGCATAGAGTTCTCAAAGATTTCTACAAAGTTAGTCATGAACAACTGCAACCCCGACCCATCTCCAGGGGTAGCCACTTTCAACTCCTGAAATGAATTCTTTGAAACATTCACTTTTATATCTCTAAATAACATCTCATGGGTTTCTTCTTGATCTTTGCAGTGTTAGGAGTTTTCTCTTGATATTCTGCCTGGAAGACAAGGAGTTCTTTGAGTCCCTGCTGCATCACACCCACCCTCTGCCTCTCTTTCCAATGCAACCACACAGTAGATGGTAATGTTGGTTATATCAATATTCAATGTTGGCCTTTTAAAACCATGTAAACACTATTGCCAGCCAAGCCACATGATGGACTAGGATTATTTTTTCCTCCTTTCCTTTAAATTTGGGTAGTAACCAGTTCCTGGACTCCCTCTCCTGATTGTCACACCAGGACAGCCATCACAGCCTAGCTATAATCTGGCTCATCTGAACTTCAGCCACTGACATCACCAAACTCAACACTCAGATGCTTCTAGAGAAACATCTGTGGTCAGGCTCATGGTAACTTTACTGAAAAGACATAGCCCAAAAAATCACTTGTGGCCTCTTGCTTTATTTGTCACTAAGAGGTCACTGAATAGCTGCTCTGAGGTGGATTCCGAGTCAGAGTGAGTGAGTTTGAATTCAGCCTCTGCCCTCTGTGGCTACGTGACCTTTAGCAAGTCACATATCCCCTCTGAGCTTTGGTTTCCTTATTTGTAAAATGGAATTAAGGGATGGAACCGCCTGTTTCACAGGACTGACTGGGATAAAAATGAGATGGTACATGTAATGCACTTAGCACAGGGAAAAGATAACACATGGTGGGCATTATTATTATTTCTAAGTTAATTATTAGTAGGGGATCTTTTGGTGAGTATCCAAGAATGAAGAAACAGCATGATTCAAAACACTCAGGACTTTCACAGTGCTCCTGATGTGGACTTTCATGTGTCCCATCTCCCAAGGAGCCCAGCACACCTGGGCCATCTTCTTCAAGGAGTATGCTTGGTACCCGAGCACTTTGTGGGGCCTCAACCAGGCACTGGAGGATGGAGATGTAGATGGGCAGGATTTCTGGACACAGGGAGAGGGGCTGGTCTTTCTCTTTCATCTCACCATGAGTGTCACGGTGCATCACTCAACTAACTTGGATTATATTTGGGGCATTGTCCTGCAACATGGACCTTTGTCATGTTAGTCTTTGCTATCTCTGGTTGCTCCTAGGAGGAGGTTGACCATCTGACTCTCTCCACTTTCTTTGTTTTGCTTATTGGGGGATGAGTATTAATCATATATAATATGTGCTAATGTTAAGAAATTCAAACAGTGCCAGTGAAGAAGTGTATAAAATAAAAAATTAAAAATATTTTTTCTACCATGGAGGTAACTGCTATTAACAGTTTGCTGTATATCCTTCCAGGCAAACCTTTATTTTTTCTCTCTTCTTTTCTTTCTTTCTTTCTTTTTTTTTTTTTTTGAGTCAGAGTCTCATTCTGTTGCCCAGGCTAGACTGCAGTGACACAATCAGCGCTTACCATAGCCTCCACATCACGGGCTCAGAAGATTCTCCTGAATAGCTGGGACTACAAGCACACACCACCACACCCAGCTAATTTTTTTTTTTTTTTTTTTTTTGGTAGAGGCAAGGTCTCACTATGTTGCCTAGGCTGGTCTTAAACTTCTAGGCTCAAGCAGTGCTTCTACATTGGCCTCCCAAAGTGCTTTGATTACAGGTGTGAGACACCATGCTCAGCCCAGAATTTTATTTTCTATGCTTCAAAATGTGTGTGTGTGTGTAGAATTAGTTTAGCTCACATGCTATATTAAGTTACAGTACATAAATACAAAGCTTTTACAGCAATAAAATGATCTCATACCATACCTTCAATTCTGAGTTGTGCTTTTTCATACAATGAGGTATCACGAACCACATTCCAGGTTGATCTCAATCCTTTTGGCAGCATGCTGTACATGTTTTTGTGGGCTGCTTTTCCTTTTTACCAAGACAAGCAGTCTTGTGATAAGCATACTCTTGGGTATATCTTTCTATATTTGTGCTAATATTTTGTAGAACAGAGTCCAGAGTCCTAGAAAGTAGGTTTCTACAGAGAGAAGAAAATGAGAAAGACAGTTCAGAAGTTATTCCCCAGCATCTCTCTGGGCCCTTAGCCTCCTCCTCCTGGAAGATGACCCTCTTCGGCTCCCCCAGTTGCCCCCACCTCCCCCTACTAACCCACCACTTCTCCTAGGAAATGTCTAATCAAGCCTAGTCTGAGACAACCAGACCGCCTCATGTGTGTGGCTAAAATCATCGAGATTTTCTTTGCTGTTAGTTCTCATGGAAAACAAAATGAATTCAGCCATTTGGGATTTTAGGGTGCACATCTCATTTCAGCCCATGACCGAGGCTATGTGGTGCCTCCCCTCATATGAGGGAAAAAAACTGCAGATCAGAAATGACTACCTTTCCTGCCTTTGGCCTTTCCACAGAGCTCCCAGTTTCATAAAATGTGGAAACTGAAACCCAAAGAGGGAACTGGCCTACCCAGGGCCTGCCCCTGGCCTCTGGACACAGGAGAGGTGGGGGCAGGAGTGGGAGGTGGAAAGTGGTCATGGAGGTGGGGGAGGAGAGCTATGCATCAGGCTCTTTGCCAGGGTATCCCATTCAATCCCAATAGCCATGTAGGGAGATGGAGGCCGAATCATTTCCATTTCCCAGATGAGGAAATTGAGGCAGATCTGGGTATGAAACTAGAACTGTCAGGACTCCTAAATTTCCCCTGTCCTGTCCTTTTCCCTTAACTTTCAAAGTCTGAGATCTGGGCTGCAGCTCTTAGGGTTGGGGGCTTGAGGTAACCAACAGCTAATTCTGGGTGTTTCTGCCCATCTCCCTGCCCCAGATCACAATTCCAGTAAAGATACCAACTCTTCATCCAGGAGGGCCTAAACTTGAAGTACTCCAGCCAGGGTGCTGGAGGCCTCATCTGCCCTCCACATGCAGAGCCAGTAAGACTTGCTGGCAGCCCGACAGACACCTACCTCCAGCAGGGTTGGCACACATGGGGTTCAGGCCTCCACACTCCTTGTTGGGCAACCTGAGTGGTGGGGAGAATCCCCATTTTCTCCTTCCCCTCCTCCCTCGGCCAGCAGATCAGCCTGTCCTCTGAGCAGCTTGAAGGACTGGAGCTTAGAAAAAACCCACCTGGGCTCCCCCACACACTGGCCCTCTGAGCCTTGGAGCTGTGGCTGTCTTGGACAGTGGCTCCCTCTTCCTGGAGACTCCAGCCTCCCTTCAAAGCCCAGTCTGGTTGCTGGGCACTGTCAACAAAACACTCCCTACAGGCCCAGCCCTTGCCAAGGAATGAGAACCATGATCCCCCAAGACTAGCTCTTGGGGAAAAGTGGGGTTAGTGGGGAGAGACCCCAGGCTTTGTGTTTGGAACAATTGTCAGAAAATGTCCTCCTTGGGCCTAGTGCCTCCTTTCTGCTCTCACACATTTTGAAAGGGTGGTCTCCCCAAGCATTGAGTGAGCCCTTGGAAGAGCCCTGTGGGTGGGGGAAGGGGCCAGCAGCTACTAAAACCAGCTCAGCCCCAGCTCCAAAGCCCAGCCTCACCCTGATCCACCTGTTTTGGGCACAGTTCACACCATCCTGGGCTGCCAGAGGCTCCACTCGACCTCCCAACAACCATTCCTGCCCTTCCCGAGCTGTTCTATAGTTTTATCATCTTTAGTATTTTTTTCCCCCGACAACAAAAGCAGCATGGATTTTTTTTTTATTACAGAAATGTCTAAAAGGGTGAAAGACGTCCCCATTCCAGTCCCAGATGTATAGTATTTTATGACAAGTTCAAACTACTGATCATGTCACTTTCATATCTAAGCAACTCCAGTGGCTTCCTACAACTTTCAGATCAAGAGTTCTGTACATATCTTGGCTAAAAGGCCCTGCCTGCCTCTTTGCTACAGTCTAGAGCCTACCCACTCCCAGCCACACTGCCTTCTTTCAGTACCCTGTCCTCCCTTCCTTTCTCTCTCTCTCCCTCCTTCGCTGCTTCTGCCTTTTCATGGGCTGAGTCCCAGTCCCCACCTGAAGTGTTGTTCACCTGGCCAACCTCTGCTTCCCTTTGACATTCCATGTTACTCCTTCACAGAGGTCTTCTGTGATCCCCCTGCCCATGGAAAAGCGCTGCTCCCTCCTGTCACAGCTCTGCAATTCTGAATTCACATCTAACTATTTGCTGGTCTTGCTTCCCAAGACTATCCAATTCAAGACCAACCAGTTCAAGGAGGGCAGAGCTCTGTTTTGCTCACCATTCATTCTCTCCCAGTGTCTAGCACAGTGTGGATGTTCAAGACATGCTTATTGAATGAGTGGACATAGTAAGTACTAATTATCTACATGGGCATAGGGGACCACAGTGGAATAATAAAGCAAGAGCAGGTTCTTAAAGACCTGGGGGTAGAGGCCAAGGATGAGGCAGGCAGGAGTTGGGGTAAATGCTCGAATGTCATTTCAAAGGGTTATAAAGGCATGGGTTTTGAGGTTCCTTTGTGTTGTTGCTAAGTCATTGCCTCATTGTCTTCTCTACTCTTTCTGTTAAACACAGTTCCCTGGAGAGAGGCCCTTGAAGAGAGGGGCATTTGCTTCTGCTTTTCTTTGCTCCTTCCCCGTTACCCCTGGCCTTCCTGTTAGCACTTAGCCCAGGGCAGCGGTCTACAGAATGTGTGCATTAGATTGATTGATGGATGGATGGACTAGATGGATAGATGGGAAGGTGAATGGTTTGAATGAATGGACAGATAGATTGGATGGATAGATGGATGAACAAACGAATGGATTGGATGGGTTGATGCGTGGATGGATGGGTGGATGGTTCACATGAATGGATAGATGGATTGGATGGATAGATGGATAGATGGATGATGGATGGATGGATGAAGGGATGGACTCGATGAATAGATGGATGAGTGGGTGGTTTGGATAAATGGACAGATGGATTAGATGGATGGATGATGGATGGATGAAAGAGCTAAAAACAAAACAAAACAAAAAACTGGCAGGGTCTTAGAGATCCACACTTTGTTGAAAATGAGGAAACAAGTCTAACAGAGGTGGAGGACATCCTTAGTTACTTCTTCTCTTTGAAAAGTCTGTTGATTTCTTCTCCTTAGTCTATAAACATGTTGAAATATCCTCTACCCCAAACAAAGCACCTCTTTCCTTCTTCCCTACAACCTTTCCCTTGAGTAGAACTTCCCCATTTTCTTTCACTTCCAAAATTCCTAAAGGTATTGTAAAACTCACCCACTGGACTTCCTCATTTCCTACCCCTCCCTTGACCTCTTAGCTTCTGGTTTCTACACACATTACCATGCCATTCACTAGGGACCTTCTAGGCCTTGAGCCCTTCCTTGGCCCCAGGCAGTATTTGGCACTGTCACCAAATCTTTTCCCCTAGAACCCCAAGGAACCACTCTGCACAGGAACCACTCACTTCCTGCCCAGAAGGCTGCTTTCTTCTGGAAGCTTGAATGGCATCTCTTCCTCCCAGCACCTTCAACCATAGTTCTGGCCTCAGTCCTTTCTTTGCTCTCATTCCATATTCCCTCAACATTACTGAGTGCCTCTGGGTGCCAGGTACCTTGTGTAATCCTCACGCTGACCCTCTGACATAGGTGTATTGGTGTCATTTCTTCAGGTGGAGAAGCCAAGACCCCCTGAGGATAAGTAAATCACCCAATGCCACACAGTTGGTAAGTGCCATCTTTAGGACTCAACCAAAATCTTGCTTTTTCCAAGCCTGTGCTCTTAGCTGCGAAGCCACACCTTTCTCTTAGCAGTCCCATCCACACTAAAACCTCAGTCTCTTCTTACCACTCTTAAGTTAAAATTTTCAGAGGTGACCTCCCTCTGGAACTCTTGACTTATTCTTTCAAAGTACTGATGACATTTTTTTCTTAGCTATGTCTCCAAAATCTGGAAACCAGACTCCTCAGCTCTTGCCAGGCTGATCTTACCCAGTCCTATAACCAGACACCTGCAGTGACTCTCAGGTATCCATGGATCTAGGGGCAAAGCTTTCCCTGCCACCCTCAGTGTCACCAGCAATGTCACTCCCCTCCCTGCATCCCTGCCCCCTGCCCCATCTGCCATGATCTCCTCGTCTCCTCTGTTTCTGATTCCCTCTCTGCATGTTCTGAAAGAGTCCATTGCTCCCTGCAGTTCCACCTCTTCTCAGAAAAAACCTTCCCTGCGTGCCCTTTTTTCATGCCCCCTTGACCACCGGAAATCCTTTGTATCTAGAAAACAGGTGGGCAGGCAGGAAATGTTCTAAATATCAAAACTGGTTACCTCCGGATGAGGAGAGTCCAGGTGACTTTTATTTTCACATCTGTTCAGTGTTTTCCAAATTTCCAGTAATAAGTATGCTTGACTTTATAATCAGAAAAGATTATAATTTCAGAAATGAATCTTATTCATCCACCCTGCCCGCTTCCTCTTTGAACCTCTTCTGTAGCGTCACTCCCATGAGGCCTCCTTAAAGGTCCTGGTGGGGCTGCCTTCACCCTTGAGAGTCAGGCATTTGCACAAATGCAGGAGGAACAGAGTTAAAATAGACTAATTCACAAGAGTATTCTTCAAAGGAGCAAAAGACTAGAGTCCCTTTACATGTCTATCAATAGAGGCCTGGTTAAATAGTTCATGATGGGTCTAGGGGCTTGCTGATAGCCATCAGGAAGAAAGACAGATTCCCAGCTGCCAACATCAACCAATTTCTAAAAGCAGCATTAAAAAAAAAAAAGCTCCAGCCGGGCTCGGTGGCTCAGCCTGTAATCCCGCGCTTTGGGAGGCGGAGGTGAGTGGATTGCCTGAGCCTGCGGGTTCGAGACGCACCTGGGCAACTTGGCGAGACCTCATCTCTACAATAAATCAAAAAATTAGCCAGGCTTGGTAGTGCGCGCCTATAGTTCCAGCTACTTGGAAGGCTGAGGCGGAAGGATCGCCAGAGCCTAGCGGGTCGAGGCTGCGGTGGCCAGGAGCGGCCACTGCACTCCAGTCTAGGTGACAGAGTGAGACTCCAACTCAAAAAAAAAAAAAAAAGCTCCAGAAAAATGGAGAATGTTCCCAATCATTTAAAAAATAAATTTACTGCTCATTTGCATACATACATATACATATTTATGTATATATGGGTATGTAGAGTATCTTTGAAAGGATATCCCCAGTTGCTTTGGGGGAAGGAACGGGGAGATGGCGGAACAGGATAAAAGAGATCAGAGGAGGTATGAGTACTGTTTCTGTTCAGTTTAAAAAACCATTCCCATGGACTATTAAAAAAAAACAAAAAAACTTATAAAGCAGAATTGAAGTAGCCAACCCAGGAGCCCACAGCTATTCAGTGCGAGGACTCCAGGGACTTTGTACCACTTTCTGAGGTCTGCCCATTCCCTCCCCTCTGATAGACTCTCTGGGGCAGAGGGGAGCAAACAAAATCCCTAAAATCCATCTCTGCAACTGGAGGCTATTCCAGCAAGGACCCCTGTGCCTTGAGTCCCCATGAGACAGTCTCCAGCAGAGCCCAGGCTGAGTATTGGGGACAGATACCCCTGCTCACCATGTATACCCTCCCAAGGGAAACAGTTCCTCTCTGGAGCAGGCAGGCCATCACAGGCCTATTGGCACAGGGTACTTGCTACACCCTCTTCAGGCACGTTTTTCAGGGTGGGGATCACCAGCTGCCCAAGGTGATGACTTATCACCTTGGTGGCTGCTCCTCCAGAGGAAGAAGGCTTGCTGGCACGTGCCAGGTGTGGTGAATGCTGTGAGAAAGTGAGTTATGGCCTGACTTCTCCACTGGCAAGCATGCACTGGGCATAGTCTGAGGGCTCTGGGCATCACTCCTCCTGCTGACGAATCCCCTCTCAGGGTCAGGGACTGGATGGGCACAGCCCAGCAGGCTGCCAGCCAAGGAGAAAACTGTCATTAACAGCAATAATAATTTACATTTCTTTGCAGCCTCTTATCAGAGGATCTCAAAGCACTGGAAAACTCAGATATTGTTTGCAGGGTGAGAATTTGCCTGGACCCAGAGCTCACCTGCCATTGTGGAGGCAAACCAAACTCCGCCAGCATCATCTCTTCCTCTCCCAAATGAGGTTCACACACCTACGATCTTCCTTAACCTCAGGCCTCAGGCCTGGCTTTGTTCCTGCTACCGCCTCCTCAGTCACAGACACTGAGAGCCATAGATGGCCTTTGTCACTCAAGATCAATTCAGCCAGTGGCCAGAGCCACCTGAGCGGGCTCCCCATCCCTGTGAGTGGCCCTCCCGGTAGGTCAGGCTGGGAATGTGACTAGGTAGGAGGGACACTGGTGTGGGATGCAGTGGACCCGAGTTCTCATTGCTGTGGTCACTCCTGGGACTTATGTAGCCTTTCACCCACATGGGCCTCAGTTTTCTTTTTTTAACCAAAAACATCTTTATTTTAGTCTTCAAAGAAGAACTCTTCTTTTTTTTCCAAGATAATCATGATTAATTTACAAAAATGGGCATATATCTTCAAAGCATTTCCCTTTAACAGGAAACTGAGCTTTATAGGATCTAAATATTAAAAGGGTTAAAAAAAAGGCTCAGCCTGTCATCCCAGCACTTTGGGAGGCCGAGGCAAGTGGATTGCCTGAGTCTGTGGGTTCGAGACCAGCCCAGGCAACTTGGCGAGACCTCGTCTCTACAGTGAATAAAAAAATTAGCTGGGCGTGGTAGCACACGCCTATAGTTCTGGCTACTTGGAAGACTGATGCGGAAGGATCGCTGGAGCCCAGCAGGTCGACGCTGGGGTGGCTGTGAGCGTGCCACTGCACTCCAGCCTGGGCGACAGAGTGAGACTCCAACTCAAAAAAAAGTCTGAGGCATTGGACTTAGTCCCCAGAAGGAGAGAGACAAGGAGAAGGGATTTGACCGGGGTGTTTCTGCTGTGACTTCCGTATCCCGCAGCTGTCTTGGGAGATTTTCTCAGCAGACTGTGGGACATCTTGAGATCTAAGCCCTGGTCCAAGCAGTGCCACTAATTGGCAGGGATTTGCGGAGTCAGTTCTGGAAGTCATAACTCCAGGCCTCACCTGGAGTTAGGGCCTGCTTCAGCTCCAGGGCAGAGGAAGTGAAGGCTTTCAGGGGATAAGAGACAAATACTAATAAGTCAAAGCACGTTGCCCAGTTCCAGTGTGCCAAGTGCTATGCTGACACATCACCTGTGAGAATGCATTTGTTTCTCACATTCACATAAGGAAGTTGAGCCTCGTTTGACAGGTGAGGAAAGTGCAGCACAGATGTTTGATACCCCTCAAACCATGCAGCAAGCAAGTGGCAGTGCTGGGAGCCAGCCCCCAGTCTCCAACCCCCCAGGGTGAAGTGCAGATATCTGCATTTTAAGAAACCCAAGTTATTCAAGTAATTCTGATGCCAGTGACCCACCTTATTGTACTGGGTTCAGGTCAAAATACAGACTGATGTGCAAACAATTCTGACCATCAGAGGCTTTGGCATCAGCATGTGGCTTCTTACCTAAGAGGTGGCTATGGCTGAACAAGGTCTTAGAGGGGTCTCTGGAAAACTGACACCAGCAAGCATCTGCCCCTTCCTTTGCTTCCATTTCCCCATCAATAAATTGGGTGTTGGACTTAATGACATCTAGGTGACCTGCCTGCCCTGAATCTTGAGAATCAACTGCCAGCTTCTGTGACCTGAGTACCAACCCAGGAGCTGAGGAGTTAATTCTCAGTGGTTAAGGGTCTCGCTTGACTGAGTCAATTAGCAAGTGGGGGAGCCTGCCTTCAATCAGGCAGTTGGGCTCCAGGGTCCCCACTGTCTTAAGTCCCAAGCTTCAGTGTCCCCAAGGGTAGGGCCATGGGAATGGTCTACACAAGTGCGATAAGAGGACATATCATCTATAGAAAAATTATAAATACTAATAAATCAACTAACAGTGATAGTGGTGCACCAGCAATTCTTTTTGGTTTTTTCTTTCTTTGGAGGTCTCACTCTTTTTTTTTTTTTTTTTTCTTTTGAGTTGGAGTCTCACTCTGTCGCCCAGACTGGAGTGCAGTGGCCGCTCCCGGCCACCGCAGCCTCGACCTGCTGGGCTCCGGCGATCCTTCCGCCTCAGCCTTCCAAGTAGCTGGAACTACAG
>CAUYQG010199171.1:0-31962 GCA_963574415.1 Tarsius wallacei | reverse complement strand
CCGGGCTCGGTGGCTCAGCCTGTAATCCCGCGCCTTGGGAGGCTGAGGTGAGTGGATTGCCTGAGCCCACGGGTTCGAGACCCACCTGGGCAGGCGAAACCTCATCTCTACAATAAATCAAAAAAATTAGCCGGGCGTGGTAGTGCGCGCCTGTAGTTCCAGCTACTCGGAAGGCTGAGGCGGAAGGATCACCGGAACCCAGCAGGTTGAGGTTGCGGTGGCCGGAAGCGACGGGTGAGACGCCAACTCAAAAAAAAAAAAAAAAAAGAAAAAGAACTCTATGCAGCCACACTACTCTTCTACTACAGCAAAACAGAGACATTTTTAGACTTTCCAAAATTCAAAAGTTTACCATTCATAAGCTCTCTTTAGAAAAATTACTTGAGCATATACTCTGAAAACTAAATCCAAGAAAAAAGACATGGGTAACAAGAAAAGATGGTAACAAAAATATCAGCTATACTCACGATTTAACTCTAAATAGCTAATGACACATACATAGTGTACAAAAAAAAAAAAAGAAATACTAGAACAAAAGTCTCCAGATTAATATAATATGGGGGATGGTTTGTGGGGGAGCTGAGAAGGTAAAAGCAAAGTCATGCTCAGCTTCCTCCGTGAGAAGCAGATACAAATTCTGATTAACTCTGACTGTTCACACAAACAAACAGGCTAAAATATGTTGAAAATTAAGAGTGGGGACATTTGGAGGTAAGACTTCACAACTTCCCCCCACCTAAAATCTGAAAAAATGAGCCCAGAATGACAATTAAGAAACACCTCAGCAGCAGACAGAAGTGACACAGCTTTACACCATAACATCTGAAGAGTATGACCAAGAAGTCTGTTAGACAATTCAAGAGCATGAGTGAACACCATTCCAAAATGCTTCACCAATAACCCCCCAAGAAGTTGTAAGGCAGCTTGGGTATAAAAAAAAAAAAAAAAAAAAAAATCAAAAAAACCCTTGAAAAGAAGAAACCCTCTCTACTCCCACAGTGATTCACCAAAAGCAGGACCTATGATTTTGTTTCTTCCCAGGCTGGGAAGAAGTCTGGAGAAAAATGGCAGAATAATCAAAATCACTCAGTACTAATTATTTTCAACAATAAACAGGGAACTGCCAGAACAAACAACAAAAGGGAAAACTAGGAACCCTTGAGAGCAAATGCCATGGAGAAGGGAAGGACTCACGTTTCTGACTCTTCTGGCTAGAATGGGAGAGAATGGAAACAACCGCTGTAAAACGACAGACAATCTAGCCTTCGGCCTACCAGATGTGCTCCCAAAACATGCACTTGCAGGCAAATAAAACGACAATACCAAGCCCTCATGTCCAAACTAGGAGAAAAAGAAAAACAGTCTTGCAAGATGGGAAAGTCAGATTCACGAGCAATTCAGCAAATCCACATGAAGTTGTCCCCATTCAACATGAATAAAAGGGAGAGAATACGCATGCCAACAAAGTTAGGATGCTAGGAAACACACAGAGAAATGAAAGACTTATTCAGACCATGCAAACGATAGCAAAGTGACTCCACCTCCAAAAAAAAAAAAAAAAAAAAAACCGTCCACCTAAAAAGAAAACAGTCTTATAAAATTAGTCGCAGGCTCAAAAAATTCATTTTAAAACTGAGGAAATGACTTTTGAAAAAGAAAAAGACAACAAGGTAACTGCATAGCTAAACAAAACAGCTATTATAGAAATTACATATATTAGACACAGCGGAAAAAAATCAGAGCAGACAGCTGACAACAAATGACATGAAGGAAAGGTTTTGGATATTCACAGATGATGCAAAAGAAATACGGAATTAAGCAGTTAGAAGAAAGTCGACATGCAAGTTGTGTGTGATCTCTATTGACACAGAACACTACACACACAGCTGAGATAAACAAAACAACCTCCAAGTAAACACAGGCATGTACCATGTTCATGAAAGAAAAGAAGATACTGTAATACTGTCAGTAATCTCCAGACTGATCTCCAGAATCAATGCAATCTCCAAATTCCCAGAAGTATTTCTGTGGAAATGAATAAGCTAACTAAAATTTATATGTAAATTCAAAAGACCAAGAACAACAAAGACACCCTTAAAGAAAAAGAACAAAGTCGGAGGACTGACACTATCAGCTATACATTATAAAGCCAGTAGTTCAAACAGGGTGGCACTGGCACAGAGATAAGGCCAGTTAAATGGAGTAGGGTATACAGAAACAGGTTCAAACACACAGGTTACCTGAGAGCCCAATGCAGATGAAGTAGGTATAGACAGGAGGAAAACAAAAGCTGGAAATACCATAATACCTTCATGATCCTGAGGTAGACAAAATTTCTGTACATAGAATATAAAAAGCACTAACCATAAACAAAGACTGATAAATTGAGCTTCACTGAAATGATGAACCTCTGATTATTGAGAGAGTAAAAAGACAAGCCATCAACTGGAAGATAATATGTGCAATACACAATACACACATGCCATACAAACAAAGTTTTCAACTCTGACAAATCAAAAGAAAGCTGACAACCCAATTTTTTTTAGTGGGCAAAAGATTTGAAATGCACTTTACAAAAAAAGAATAATGAAGGCCAGTAGGCATACAAAAACGTTCAAAATCAATATTCTTCAAGAAGATTAAATTAAAACCATAAAAAATTAGGCACACATCCAGCAAAATAGGCAGGAGTATACATAATGCAATAGCTAGTGTCAGTGAGCAACTGGATCTCCCTTATGCTGCTGGTAAGAATGTGAATTGAGATAGCAGCTGTGTAAAACTGACCAGCAATATCTACTGAAGCTGAAGGTAAGTAAACCCTAACCCTCAGCAGCTCCACTATGTATCGATCCAGCCTGAATTTCTCAAAAGAAATAACAATGTTCTTAACAGCATTATCACAATCATCAAAAACAGGAACAATTGAAAATGTTCATCAACACTAGAAGGGATAAATAAATTACGATATAGTCATATAGAAAAGCAATACTTTTGTTACCTGCAACAGCATGAAAACTCAAGACATTCCACCAAATGAAAGACACAAAAGAGTACATGCTGTATGAAGTCATTATTATACATTTCCCCCAAAATGGATGATGACCCATATCTTGACCTGAGTGATGCCTAAATGCACTTTGTAAAGTTCAAATTCCACACTTATTTGTGTATTTTTCTGTACGTATATAAAAATCTCACTTAAAAACCTACGGAAAAAAATTAACTTGTCAAAATTCTGCCAAATAAAAGGTTCAAAATAAAGAACACTATAATAGGCCCAAAGAAAAAAATTATAAACAAACACTGACTCTACTTAAATATAGAACTATGAGCTGGGCTTGGTGGCTCAGCCTATAATCCCAGCACTTTGGGAATGGACTGCCTGAGCCCACGGGTTCAAGACCAGCCTTGACGACTTGGCGAGACCTCATCTCTACACTAAATTAAAAATTGGCTGGGCACAGTAGCACATGCCTGTAGTTCCGGCTACTTGGAAGGCTGAGGTGGAAGGACTGCCAGAGTCCAGCAGGTCGATGCTGGGGTGGCCACGAGCATGCCACTGCACTCCAGCATGGGCGATGGAGTGAGACCCCAATTCAATAAATTAAATAAATAAATACAGAACTATGGGCAAACCATTAGAAAACACAAATATATCAACTTCAACAGTCTACACTAATACAATTAAAATGCAGTTTATCTCATTACTGCATCAGGCTGCAACAGCTAAACAGTTGCACCAATTTTAGACAGTATGTCTGAGGCAATCTGACTGAAACCATGGGCTGCACGGGAGAAAGGCCACATGAGGTGGATGGCTTCAGAGACAGGAAGGACCATCCCAGCAGCTGCAGGCTACTGAGTGGCAGTAGAAGCCTTTGCTCTAGTCAACTCTTCTCACCCTGTCCCAGGCTGAATGCCAGCAGGGATTACTTAACAACGGTTAATGACTTTTCAGAAAGACTCCAGAAAGGCCAATCAGCACAATGGAGCCAGAAAAATAAAATTTAAAACTAGGAGGTAAAGCCAAGAGTACATATCATTCATAGGGAGCAACAATACAGACTGCCTGAAGATGAAGAAGACCACCAGTGGCAACAGGCTCCACACCTCCTCAATGACTCTTCTGGAATGAGCCTCACAAGATTCCACAACCCTTTGACTTGACTTGGGCAGGCAACGCAATCAAACCCCTAAAGGAGATGGCGAACGGAGGTGTTCCTAGCCTTTTAACTTGCTGAGTTCTTTCCAGTAAATTAAGCTGTTCTTACCTCAGATGGAACAGGGAGAAATTATTTAAGGGGGGACTACATGCCATTGATCTGTGTAGCCCCAGAGACCGAGCCTAGACCAGGCACACAAATCAGGCCTTTCATATAATTACTTAATGTTGATTTATGAGTATTTACTGAATTCAGTAACTGTTACACTGTACGGCCAGATTCTAATGAAAATGTTTAGTGCTAATCAACAATGAAAAATTTGGGCTTTGTACTTTTTTAAGGGCAGATTTCTTCTTTACCCTTATGCCAGCCCAACATTTAGTGCTTTAAATAAAACGTCTTGGCTATTAAGCTGAAAACACTTCCAGTGGGTAAATTTTAGTCTAGTTTCCAAATATACTGCGCCATAATCAAACATGAAAAAAAGAAACAAAAACCTTGTTTTCTTCCATTTTAGTCAATTCCTATAGGTTTTCACCACTAAGAGTATCTCTTAGGAACCTAACAAGAAATATACATTAAATTGATCGAACCCACCCCTTTCCAAAAGAGACTTGAGTCTGATAAATACTTTACACTTTAAAAAGAGAAAATTTTTCCTTGTAGGGACTCTCCCAACTTTTCATTCAGTGGAGCTCTGCTTTTAGGGGAGCATTTACAATTCATTTCAAAAAATGTTTTACAGCTTAAAAAAAAGCAAAATTTTAAAAAATGATCTGGTACAATTCTTCTGCTTTACAAACAAAAGACAAAAAGCCAACAAAACCGGTAAGTCACTTCAGTTAAATGGCTATCAAGCAGATTCATGATCTCACCTGACACTAATGCTAACTCCAATCATTTCTTTCTCTCTCTCTCTCTCTTTTTTTCTTTGAGTCGGAGTCTAGCTCTGTTGCCCAGGCTGGAGCACAGTAGTGTGATCACGGCTCACCACAGCCTCAGCCTCCTGGGCTCAGGTGATCTTTCTGCCTCAGTAGAGACTGGGACTATAGGCACCACCACACCCAGCTCATTTTTAAATTTTTCCTAGAGACAAGGTCTTGCTACATTGTCCAGGCTGGTCTTGAACTTCTGGGTGCAAGCAATTCTCCCACTTCCACCCCCAAGTGCTGAGATTAACAGGCCATTAATTTATTTTTAATACACAAAGAATAGCCCTGTGCCAGGGACGAGATTGCAAAGAGCAATAAACTAATTAAGTAAACTTCCTATAGTCCGAGTTGTACTCATTTTTCCCTAAATAAAGCTTTATACGTGTAGGGGATAATCCGACAGGAAATTTCCAGTCTTCTGAACTACCCAAGGGCACAAGAGAATTATAAGGTCACAGATGTTAGCTCTGCAGCAGACTGACCTACTCAGCTGCAAAGTCAGCCAGCCTGAGGAAACTAAATTTTCTCCAGCATGCAGGTCCAAACAACAGTGATCTGCAAAAGGGGGAGTTGCTTTGGACAAGCCCTCGTTGCAGCAGAGATCTTTACTTTTCAATCAGCAACACTTTAGAAACGAATACTACAGAAGCTAGCTACAAATACAAGTGCAAAGAAACTGGTCCTGAGCAATTGGATGTGTGCTGTACATTCACACAAGTATGCAAACAACAAGTTCACTGTCTTACCGAACAATTCTACCTGGCCTTTCACTTTCCCCTCTTCTTTTCAGGCCTGAAAGTGGCTTTCAGCACACTGGTGAACCACAAAAAAGGAGCAGATTCGGTTAAGACAAAACTTGAGAAAGAAAAAAAAGTATTTGTATATGAATGTGGATAATTTCAGATTCCATGATGAATTACAAAGAGACCCACTATCTGCCAAAGAAAGTCACATTCAGCATCCAATTTCAACATTCGTATCTCCTTGTTAACCAAAAAGATAAAAATCTTTTAATATGCTGCTTCTGTTTATAAAGAAAGAAAATTTGTTTTAATCCTTTTTCTCATGGGTTGGAATATGAGACTTCCAACAAAATCTACTGGAATTTACAGAGTTAATGACAGTAAAAGTGGTCAATAATGAAAAAAACAATTTTCTTCTAAAAATAGTTTTCCCTTCCCTTATAAAAATAGCTAACACATTTTATTGAATAACTTCAGATTATAAAGGAAAGAAGTTTATTAATAAGTTAATTATCAAAATAACCAATTGTAAATCAGTAATGCATACCTGTAAAATCTAAATTTTAAAGCAATACCAGGAGTTCTTTACATGCTTGCATAAAACTTATTTACCATAAAGTTCACTTTTTGTTTTGCGTTGGAGTCTCACTGTTGCCCAGGCTAGAGTGCAGTGGCACATTCATGGACACCCTAGCGTCGACCTGCTGGGCTCGTGATCCTTCCACCTCAGCCTTCCAAGTAGCTGGAACTACAGGCGCACGCTACCATGCCCGGCTAATTTTTCTTGATTTATTGTAGAGACAAGGTCTCACCAAGTTGCACGGGTTGGTCTCGGACCCTTGATGTCAGGCAATCCATTCACTTCGGCCTCCCTAAGTGCTGGGATTACAGGCTGAGCCACCAAGCCCAGCCAAAGTTCACTTTTTAACATTTTCCTCCAAAAAACATCAATCCCTTTATATGAAGATATACAACTTTACATAATGACATTTCTTCATAGAGCAAAATAATGTGCAAATCATAAACACACCATACCAACAAACAAGAGCATTTTCAAATGGTATAGACTTTGACCATACCCACAACAAGGAAGCACTGTGTCACACATCAGCCCTAGGGGTGACTTGAGGGAAACGGCATGGGACTTATGGACCCAGTGCCACCACAGCCTTCCACCTGAGGCCACAATCCCGAGCTAGAGTCATTTCAAGAAGGTAACGACTTGCTCCCAGACATGAGAGATATAGAAATCATTATTTTTCTACAACTCTCTGCTCATTGTTCTATATCATAAAAGGAGCTTGCCTTTACATAGTATAAATATTTAATTGCCAAGCAATCTGTTAATATTTTCTTCACTGAGCTACTGCTATACTTTCTTCAAATTAGTATTTGTTGCAGTTAGAAACACAAGAAGTTCAAAGGATAATTTAATGAAAAAACTCACCTTAGTCATTGCTTTTGCTTTCAAACCTCCATTCTCCACAACACTGAGGTCCAGTTTGCCATCATCCTTACTTCCTATGGCTTTTAGTCCTTGCAAAAGAATATCTCGCAAATTCTGATAAAGAGGTTTTTCAGTATAGTCTAGTAATTTCACTGTTTCCATGTATTTAGCAATTTCACCTAAAAAATAACATAATCAGTTTATAACTTATAATCACAAATCCAGTATATGTATCTCTTACTTCTAAGAAAATAATTCATGCTTATAGTAAGATAAGACTGCAAACACATAACATCTTGTTAAGATGTTTTTTTTTCCAATCGCGGCAATGTTTTCATTGCTTTTGAACTATGCTTTTGAACTCAGAAACTGTCAAATAAGTCAAGTAAAAAAATATATTTTGAGATAAAATATAAAAACACTTTTAGAATTGTGAGAGACAATAGCACAGAATACACACTTAAAATTTAAATATGTATAAAAACAACTGCTGTAATTTTAAAGCTATGAAATTACAAAAAAACCTGGAATAAAGATTGTGAAAGTAAAATTTCTTAAGTACAATGAATATCATAGCCAATATGTTTCTGCTATAGCCATCAGTTCTATAGCAGATAGCTGCATTTTTTAAGTAAACGAAAAATAAAACATACCAAAACGGCTGAAGAAAGGTTTTCCCATAAAAGAGAAAAATTGGCTTCTGAATAAAAGGTTTACTGTACACTGAGGCAGAACCATACCATAAGAATACATCCTACTCGTGAAGAGCAACACTTCTTGACATTAAAAATCCATTTTTGAGCTAAGAGCTCACACACAGACCTTTCCCCGACCTCCAGAATTACAAACCCAGACTCACACATCAGTTCTGGGATGTGTAACTGTTATTCCAACTTGCAACAAACCCCATCTAAACTCCTGGCCTATCCCCAAAACCTGCTCCCTGTGGTTTTCCCTGTCTCCATTACCGAGAATGTCATCCTTCTAGATAAAGCCAAAATCTCAGTCAGTCATCCTTGAAACTCCTCTCTTTCTCACACCCCACATCCAATACATCAAGAGATCTGGTCAGTCTTCCACACACACATACATATACACCTTCATTAACTCAAGTGATTTACAAGCACCCGCTATGTGCCAGGCACTAGCCTCGATATTTGAAATACACCAAGAAAAAAAAAAGGAGGCAAAAATTTCAAATGTCCCCTCTCTTCATCTGATAAAGGGAATCTACAAAAAAATCTGAAACAGACATCACCATGTATGGGTAAAACATTGAAAACGCTCCCTCTGGGAGAGGAAAATGGTTAAAATATACACTCTTACCACTTCTGCTCAATATGTTAGGAGAGTTATATATGTTTTTTGTTTGAACAAGTAATAAGGCAAGAAAAGAACCAGAAGGCAAGAAGAGTGGAACAAAAGATGTAAAACATCTTGAGTCGCAAACAACATGACAGTGTATGTAGAAAATCCTACAGAATCTACAAAAAACTACCAAAACTAACAGGCAAATTTAGCAAAGTCGCAAAGCAAATATGTAAAACTCTGTCTTATTTCAGCCAGGCATGGTGGTTCATGCCTGTAATCCCAACACATTGAAAGGCTGAGGTGGGAAGATCACTTGAGACCAGGAGTTCGAGGCTGCAGTGAGCTATAATCATGCCACTGCACTCCAGCCAGCCTGGGCAACAGAGTGAGACTCTGTCTCAAAGAAAAAAAAAAAGAAAAGAAAAAATCTTAATTTTATACATGAGCAAAAAGCATTTAAAAAAATAAACTTCTTAAAAACCACTTAGAATCAAAAAGTTATCAAATATTTAGCAACAATACAATGAAAAATGGGTAAAGATTTTTCCAGAAATGACTGTAAAATACAGCTGAAAGAAATTAAGTAAAACCAAACTGAATAAAGGATATGCCTGCCATATAAGCTGACTGGAAAACTCAGTAGTATAAAGATGTCAGTGCTCTCCAAATTAGTCTATAGAGTCAATTCAATCCCCTAATTTTAGCAATCGTGTGTGTGTGTGTGTGTGTGTGCGCGTGCAACTGCCATAGTGATTCAAACATTTAAATAGAAATGCAACAGGCCAAGAATATCAAAGTAACAAAGTCAAGTTTAAAGAAAAATCAAGACTTAGGATAAAGGTACAGTGTTTAAGATACTGTGGCCCAAAAATAGGCAAAAAGAAAGTCCAGAAGCAGAGCCACAGATCCACACTTAATTTATGACAAACATGACACCATGGGGGAAAAAACAGTTCAAGAAAGGCTGCTGGGTCAACTGACTATAAATATGGGGGTAGGAAAGAAAGTGGACCCCAAAAATCAGTGGCAGGGAGACTATGTATCTGTATGTATAAACGAAAATCTGTAATTGCCAAAATTGGAGGCAACCCAGCAGTAGAATAAATAAATGACAGTATATCAATATAATAGAATAACATATAGAAATGAAAATAAACTGCTAAACATGCAATAATGGGGATGAATTTCACAAATATGTTATTGAGTGAAAGGACAGTAACAGAACACTAATTTCCTAAGAACAGGGATTTTTACCTATTTCATTCACCGTATGATTCTACTTCTGTACACATGTATACACACACATGTGTGTGTGTGTGTATGTGTGTGTGTGTGTGTGTGTGTGTGTGTGTGTGTGTATTTTTTTTTTAGACAGGGTTTCACTCTGTTGCCCAGGCTGGAGTACAGTGGCACAATCTCAGCTCACTGCAGCCTAAAACTCCTGGGCTTAAGTGATCCTCCTGCCTCAGACTCCCAAGCAGCTGGAACTACAGATGGGTACCACCACATCTGACTAATATTTTTTTCTTTTTGTAGAGACCAAAAAAACATTTCTTTTCCCTATTTTTTGTAGGGCTCTTGCTTTGTTCCCTAGGCTGGTCTTGAACTACTGGCCTCAAGCAATCCTCTTGCCTCAGCCTCCCAAAGTGCTGGGATTACAGTCATGAGCCACCGTGCCCAGCACCAATTCTATAAATTTAAAACAAATCTTTGGTGTTGGAAGCTAAGCAAGTGATTCATCAGGCCAGGAGAGAGAGGCTACTGATTGGCAGGTGGCCCAAGGGGTTCTCTGAGAAGGCTGTGTTATATTTCTTGACACGGGTGGTGGGCTGCAATTTTAAACAGCATAAAGTCAGGGTAAACTTCCTGAATAGGAGACTACCGAGCAAAGGCTCGACAAGATCCCCCAGCACACCTCAAGCAACCACTCCTCCCTGTCCTTACTGCCACATGCTCGCTCGTGTCCCCACACAGCCTCCTCCCAGCCTCTGCAGGCCCAGCCTTGCTTCCTCAGCAGTCCATCCCAAGCAACACGGGGACAACTCCTCTGCTCCAAACCTCAGTCGTGCTCCAAGCAAACACCAAAACCCGTGTGAGACCCACAGGGACACACTCCTTGAAGCCACGGGGCTCCTGTGACCTCCTGCCTGGACTCTCCCCCAGACGTCCATACCACTCACTCCTTCACCTCCTCCCTACACCGCGCAGGTGTCAGCTCTTCCTGGCCACCCACCTCCCCACACCCCCAATTCTATTCCCTGTTTTCTTCTTTTCACAGTACTAACCATGCAACATCCTGTAAAAGTCACCCATTTGCTATCTGCAACTAGAACACTCGTTTCTTGAGGGCAGGAATTTCTGTTTTGTTCACTGTACACAATAAAGCCTCAATAAGTGACTAAAAATGGAATGAAGGAATGAAATTTGCTTCCTTTCCTGAAAGCACTGAGTAACAATGAGTGAGGGTCAAGCATTTTATTGAATACTTGGGAAGGGAAGTGCTTTTTTATTTTATTGATAATTTTATTTTATTTCTTTAGTTGGAGTCTCACAGTCACCACAATCTCGACCTGCTGTGCTCAGGCGATCCTTCCACCTCAGCCTTCCAGGTAGCTGGAACTTTAGGTATGCACTACCATGCCCAGCTAATATGTTTTTTATTTATTGTAGAGACGAGGTCTCACCAAGACGCCCAGGCTGGTCTTGAACCCCTGGGCTCAGGCAATTCTCTCACCTCGGCCTCCCAAAGTGCTGGGATGACAGGCGTGAACCACCACGGCCGTCGAAAGTGCTTTTTTAATGAGAGCAAGCCCAGCATAATGATTATACTTAAAAATATTTCATATCTTCCATTAAGAATATTCTCAGTGTCACGTCTTTCTTTCCCCAGAAGACAAAATTCCTATCAACATTTAAGAAGTCTTTTCTGCCGGACTTGGTGGCTCAGCCTGTAATCCCATGCTTTGGGAGCCTGAAGTGAGTGAATTGCCTGAGCCCGTGGGTTCGAGACCCGCCTGGGCAACTTGGCGAGACCTCATCTCCACAATAAATCATAAAAAATTAGCCGGGCATGGTAGCGCGTACCTGTAGCTCCCGCTACTTGGAAGGCTGAGGCGGAAGGATCGCCGGAGCCCATCAGGTCGAGGCTGCGGTGGCCGGGAGTGGCCACTGCACTCCAGTCTGGGTGATGGAGTGAGACTCCAACTCAAAAAAAAAAAAAAAAAAAGAAGTCTTTTCCTACCTGGTTTGTTTTTCTCGGGAAAACATTTGTCCATCAAACCTGCAATATTTTCTCTGTATCTGTTAAAAATTAAAGAATGAGTCACTGCTTAAAGCTTGATGTCATAGTGTTATTAATGTTTAGTAACAATAAGTAACACATTAAGCAGCATTTGTGCTACATCCTAAATATGCTTATAGACATTTTTTTTCTAAAATAAATGAAAGACCAAGGAACCTTCTGTTAAACAACTACTTTCTCTCGATCAGTACCTGTGAAAACACCAGTTCCTGATGAGAAATTCTAACTAAAAACATTTGCTTATCATGATAATTTAAGCTTTCCTTTACCTAATTTTGGAATCTCTGACGTAATTAGGATCTTTCAAATTATCCTCCCAAGGAAGATGGCCCGTAAGCCACTGGATCATGCAATAACCAAGGATTTCCAGATCACCACGTCTTGATGGGGCTACAAATGTAAAATAAGGTTAGTTATACTGAAAGACTTTGTACAGGATAACTTTAAGCACACATAAAGCCATAAGGTAAAACAGTCAGCTCCACAGTCTGTCTTCCATCATAAAATTTTGACTGTATTCAACAGAGGTACTGAACATCCTAACCGACCCTCCAACTAATAAGTTACATTAAAGTTCAAAATGGTAAACTTTAGGGTTTCAAGCTGAGACTATCAGTCCAGGAAATAAACTATAAAATAATTATATATTGACTACTGCCTTTCGAAAGCTTGAAGATATTCTTTAAGACGTTCTATGCTACAGAGAACTGGATGTTTGAGATGTTCAACCATGTCAGGTACAGAAAAAAACAAATGACTGCTAAAGAAATAAGCTAACTTGAGCCAGGCACAGTGGCTCACACCTGTAATCCCAGCACTTTGGGAGGCAGAGGCGAGAGGACTGCCTGAGCCCAGGGACTTGAGACCAGTCCGGGTAGCTTGGCAAGACCTAGTCTCCACAATTAGAAAAAAAAATTAACTGGGCATGGTGACATGTGCCTGTGGCTCTAGCTACTTGGAAGGCCATGGTGGAAGGATCGTCTGAGCCCGGCAGGTCGTGGCACACCACTGCACTCTAGCCTGGGCGACAGAGGGAGACTACGACTCAAAAAAAAGAGAAAAAAGAAAAAAGAAAAGAAAAGAAAGAAATAAACTAACTTAATAGGTGACAAAATAAAAGTTACCTGTTATAAAGTCGTAGCTACATAAGAAATTTAGACTTAAAGCAAACCAACATTCCAATTAAGCTGAATAAAACCAAAAATAAATCCACATTGCAGTTGAAAGAGCCATCTCACCACTTCCACCTTTTTGGTTATCTCTGAAGAGTGGAAGAGGAGGGAGAGAACTCAATGCGGTCCTGAAATACAATTACAGAGTCTCACCTCTGCCTTCTTTCTCCATCACACCTCGTCTCTGCAATTTATATTTACCTGCTTACTTATTTATGCATAATTAAGAACTGTGTAGGAATCTGGTTGAAAATATTAGCAGTGTATCGCTCATTCAAGCACTACTGACATACCCACGCCATTGTGCGCGTCGATGCTGGTGAATTCAATAGTGCCATCGTGACACCTTTTGGGGTCTTCTTTGTACTCTTTATGAACTCCTTCTGGGCAGTACCGATAAGCAAGTCCATAATCAACCAAATACACCTGTAAATTTCCAATCGTCAAGACAAATGAAAGGCAGAATACGGTCATGTGGGGTGAATTTACCTACAAAGTCACACCACAGCAACCTAACAAGTTAGATCCAAATCACAAACAACAGCAATATTTAATTCTGAATGACATTTTATATTTAGTAAAATGTTAGATGACTACATAGTTGCAGTCTGGATATCACTTATTATATATACTTGTAAATAATCTTATCTCCTCAACTTGGACAATGATTACAAATATTATACTTTCTTTTACAGACTGTAGAACACAAAACAAGCCATCAATACTTGTTGCAATACAACTGTCACTTTCCACACAGAAAAACACACGAAGTGTAAGGCTGCTAACAGAGTTGATCCATGATATACTTACTACTCATCTTCCATTCCTGTTTCTTCTCTTACAAAATAGTCAACTCCCAATTTACTTCACAAGAATATTTCATAGATTAACGTAATGATCTAAACACCTGTTAGATGAGCTCACCTATGTTTAAGTACTATGTAGTAGAAGCAGACTTCACGATTAAAACTAAACCTTAGTATTATAGATACACATATCTGCGGGTATACACAGGTGGGTCTGGTTAGCATACAAAGCTAGTAAGCTTTGCTTTCTTCTATTCCATGGCCACATATTACATCTCTAATTCTGGGCAAATGTCACAAATGTATGTATCTGGGCACAAGAAGAAACTGAAGTAGAAATATGGGGACAGATAGAGCACATACACCAATTACTGAAAACATAATCCCGTAAAAGCAATGTCCAAGGAATAGCAGAGCTGCAAAAATGCTTCCATATAAACAAAAGGCAGCATGTTTTAGTCAACTGCAAACTGCTGATGTAAGCTGTATTTTTATTTATTATATTGCAAAGTCCAGCCTACTTCAACTAATGGAACCCTTGTTGTTTGGGTTCTTAGCTGTGTTTTTAACCTAGAAACGCCTAAAATGAGATGGCTGGGAAGGGCAGAGATAGATCTGGTGATTAAGATTTCTCCATTAGGATAGCAACTTTCTCCTTCTATCTTAGAGTCCCTTATATCTACCAGCACTGACATGGAAAGAGAGGAAGCAAATATATGAGATGACAGAAAAAAAAAACCAAAGGAAAAGGAAAACCAAGCAAAAGCAGTTAAAGGGAGGTCTGAGAAAAAGAAAAATACTAATAAATAAGTGCAATCATTACAATAATCAAAGTACCCAACACACTTAAAATGTTTAAATCTTCTTTTTTATACAAGATCAAGTAAGAAGTGAGAACACACATGAAGTACAGTGGCCCAACTATGAGTATCAAGTAAACGTTACTTTGATCCAAATCAGAAAATTATTCAGATTCCTCAAACTAAACTGACCCAAATAAAGGTATGATAACATTAGCTCTTTAGTTTATCACAAAGAAAATGTAATAAACTAAAAAAATGCACACTTGAATTCCAAACACTAAGAGTATACAAATTTAGACAGCTAAGATATTTCTGTAAACCAATTGATTTGAATAATCCACATGTTAATGAACAAATTTTCCAAGTAATAGAACACTTACATTTGAAGGATTTCTTGAACAAAGGAAATAAAAAAAGTGACAAAGCAGACAGGCAGACATAATTCATTGGTGTACGATATAATTTTAAGCTTCCACCCCCAAATAGCTATTTGAAATTCATTTTGTATCACAAGCACTTCTTCTGAATATTATTTAGGGCAAAACAGCCAACTTGAGAAAGTGCCAACAAATCGCATCAAAAACGTAGAATGTTCACTGGATCAAAGTGTCAAGAAAAAATATTATTATCACCATATCTGCTTCAAAAAGGAAAACTTCTGCATGGGTTTTGAAAGTTCAAAGCAACCGTCTTTGTTTTCAAACAACACACTTTAAAGAGCAGAAATGGAAGTTATAAAACTACCTGGTCAGAATTCTTGTGGCTCAGAAGAAGATTTGAGGCCTTGATGTCTCCATGCACATACTCGTGCTCGTGAATATATTCCAGAATATCCAGCTATGAAAGCATCACAGAGAACATGTTAATGCAGTACCTCACACCAGCCAGCAGAGGACCGAGCTTCAACACAAATTAGCTTCTACTGTATCAAAAACAACTTTTTAAAAACAAGAGGAACGTAGTTCACATACAATTCTTAAACTCAGCTGCAAGACAGTTTTCCGAGAAAACCTTTTGGCGTTTGCTTCATATATTTTCTGAAGGTCACTCCCAAAGCGATCCATTATCATAAACCTATAACTGAGGACAAATATGAAACGTCAGTGAACAAAATGTAACTCCAGAAAATCTACTTTGCAATGAGTACTCTCCCCTCAACGTATTTTTTTCAAGGCAACATTTAGTAGGAAAGTATTCTTAAAAAAAGAAATACAAACATTTGAGACAATTTCTCCTAATTAGAAATCTCAGGAGTTTAGAGTACTTTCCTGTCCTGCCTTCTACCTAGGGACAATTTACGATAATACCCACAGAGAGAATTCAACAGATTCATTCACAGTAAAAATAAAACAATCTGAATAAAAATGATAGCACTAATTTTTCTCAGAGTTAAAGTTAATTTATGTTTCTGGATATTAGTGTCTTTCCTGTGACTATTTTTTTCTATTTGTAAGATCTATTTCAGCAGTATAAATGTTGTTAAAATCAAGACTGTCCAGAGATGCTGTAACAATAGCTACATTCAACAAAACTGTCTAAATGGTGTAAAAGGATTGTATATTAAACAGTCAGTGGTCAAGATTTGGGGAAAAACAAATACCCTGGAATAATGTGAAGATTTTTGGTTTTACTGCTAAGCAACTGTGCTGCCTTGACCAAGTCACATTACTTCCTTGGGCCTCTATTTCCACAGGAATAAAATGAGAGCGTAGAAACTCACCCTTCCTAAGGTCTTCTCTACCAGTCACAATTCAAAGATACAATTGTCATATGCTATATTTCAGTATTTACAAAAAAGTACCACCTGTGTGCAGTAACACCATTCAGCTTTTGCTCTGAGGACTTTAACAGTTTTCTAGATTTCAGGTTGTCTGGTTGAATCACTCATAAATCAACGAAAACCAAGACTACACTCAGAAGTTATCAAGATGTCTTCCAATGGGGCTAAAACTATGAGTCACCATCATCACCATAACATCTAGCATAACCTGAATACTTGGTATGAGCACCATGTTACTCCAAGCACTTGAGATGTATTAATGCATTTAAACCTCACATCATCCCTGTGAGATAGGTACTCCTATCACTCCCATTTTACAGCAGAAGAAAACCAGTAAGTAATTTGTCCTCTAGTATGTGGGGGAGTCGTGCTTTTAACCACACGGCACTATATATACGGAAATAAACATCAGTAGGTTACCAGAATCCAACTTATATGTTGTAGGCTCAATGGTAACAATATGACAAATTCAATAGGGAACGAAGAGTTAACTAACATCATAAGACAATATGCTGAAAAGGATTCTATTCATTTTTTAACTGAAAGAGAATTAAAGATCATATTGTGCAAATACCTCTAAATAAATAAAATAGCTCATATCTATGAAGGTAAAGTGATTTGTCTAAAGTCATACAACTAGCTGTATATATATGAATTCATGTAAGATTTCCCAGTACCTTAACCTATAAGAAAAATGAAGAGGAAACAGTAACTTTGACTTCCTGATTTCCTTTGTATAACAGATCTGGAAATGTTGAGAGAATGAGACCAGGGCTCATGTAGGACATGTTTGCTTTTACAAATTATGACTATGATACAGGTTGAGCATCTCAATCTTAAAACAAGCAATGGAACATTTTGAATTTCAGATTTTGAGACCTAGAACTTCAACCAGTAGGTATTAATGCAAATATTCCAAAAAATTTTTTTAAGTGAAATTTAAAATACTTCCAGTCCCAAGAATTCAGATAAGAGATACTCAACTTGTAATATATACGGACGACAAAAATACAATCTTTCCTAACAGTCTGAAAGAGGGCTAAAATGCAACTGCTTAATTCAACATGGGATCTATTAATAAATCACATTATGAGGTAGGTCTTTGTTTTTTATTCATGGCTCACCCCACCACTACTTTAATAATCCCTTACTGTGCTCATCATTTCTACATCATAAACATCAACTGAAGCAGGATTCCACACATTTCATAGAAACTGCTAGCACATTCTTATGGAAAGACAGTGCTACCTACCACTGAATAATAAAATGAAAGCTATTTCTAAATAACTCTAAAATAAAACTTTTGATGCATACTTTTCTGGAGACTTGGATAAAACATGCAAATAAAAGGAAAATACAATCAGTATAAATGAGTTAATGATAGTAGCTAGCAATTTTATAATCCTAACATGGTTCTAAGCCCTACATACATATTAATTCAAATGAATTACAAGGTAAAGTAAGAATTTTCAGCAGGGAAGGGGCTGAAAGAATAAGCTTACTTTCTATTTCTTTACTTCTGTAAGACCTATGATAATTATTTTTAACAGCTGCAACGTAAAAAGTAAAATGATATCTTACATATGACTAATGTTCTTTTTTAAGGAAACATTTCTAGCAACCTCATTTTACAGAGGATGAGAAGTAAGGTTATACTAGGTAAGTGGTGAGTTAGGACTTCAACTCAAGTGCATGTGGCTCGTCACCAAACTCAAAGACAACCCTGGATCCATGCAGGGGACGTTCTTTCCAGCAGAGCCCTGGTCAGTCAGCTTCGACCCCAACAGCTCAGTCAGGCCCTGGTCACCTCACAAGAGTGACACATACACATGCCCTCGAAGCATCAGCATAAAACAGGTGCTAAGAACATATACAGTAAAAGTGTGGGGTAACTTTAAGAAAGACCACCATTCCCAAGCAAAATACCACCTTTCCCAAACAAAAATAATAAACAAACAAATAAAGCCAATGACAATAATCGCAATGAACATTAACTGGGCACATGCTACATGTTCCCACAGCACACACTCTCTCCTTGCATCTTCATCACATAACTCCATGGCCAGGTGCAGTGGCTCAAGCCTGTAATCCCAGCACTTTGAGAGGCCGAGGTGAGGGGACTGCCTGAGCCTGTAGGTTTGAGACCAGCCCAGGCAACTAGGCAAGATGTCGTCTCTACAAAAAAAATAGAAAATTAGCTGGGCATAGTAGCACGTGCCTGTAGTTCCGGCTACTTGGTAGGCTGAGGCGGAAGGATCACCGAAGCCCAGCAGGTTAACACTGGGGTGGCCATGAGCATGTCACTGCACTCCAGCCTGGGCGACAGAGTGAGACTCTGACTCAAAAAAAAAAATTACATATAACTCCATAAAGTAAGCAGGTCATCCTCATCTCATAGATAAGGAAACCAGAGACAGAGAGTAACCACCCAGAGCCATGCCCGATGGAGGCAAGCATAATCAACTGAGAGTCCATCTGTTCAGTCTGTTCAGTGATGTTGAGGTTCTATGGTCATATACTGTACTTTAAAAAAAAAAGTTTGTACGGAAATTATGGAAGGAGAAAGACTTTGTTAGTCCAAGTCTAAACGTGCTCTAGCCCCAAGCACACTCTTCTTCCAATCGCCTCTGCGAAATGTGGTTTCTCCAGCTGTGCTGCTTCTTAGGAACAGAACTATTGTACACTGAAGCACAGGAGAGTATACCTGCTACCTAGCGAGTCATCTGTGAGGGGTTTTCCAGCCTCGCTCCCTAGATAGTCTCTAATTCCCCATGCAAACCAATTCCCAAGTGCCACTTTTGCCCCCACGGCACCTCGTCCCTTGCTCAAGAGCGAGCAATGGCTTCTGGCTACCTGCTTCCCAAACGGCTCTTTCCTCTCTGGTTCTTCATTATCCGCCTCAGTCTTTCCGTCCAGGCTTATTTCTTTCTGTCCAGGCTTATTTCTTTCTCTCCTTTGCACACGTGCTCTCTTCCTGTGCTAGAGGAAGATGGCCAGTAGGCCACACACAGGGACAGAAGCCAGTCTTACCAGGGTCATACTAATCTCCCACTGGATGCTATCTCTTCTTGTCAATGATTTTTCTAGGCCATTAGATCTTAACATGTAAAGAGTTCAAGACCCCTTTGAAAGTAGAAGCTAATGTTTATCTGTGTTCTACATATATTCCAAGAGGTTTACATTTCAGCCTCATTAAATGGGTAGCTATTACTGCATTTTAACAGATGAGAAAACTGGGGCAAAAAGAAGTCATTTACTCAGTGACACACATTTTAAGGGCAAAACGCAGATTAGAAATTAGGCAGTCTAGCTCAGCAATCCTTGCCCTTAACTTACTTAACTAATTATAGCTCTATAGTATTTCTCCAGAAAAGCTTATAAAAACTATGAAAATTTGTCCCAGCAAAACTATATAGAGCAAAATGTTACAAGTGGTTCAGGGAGCCCCATCCTCCCTACAAGAGGGCATGGATCCCAAGGAGACAATACTGGCTGCCTACCCAACAACCACCCCTCTCCTCACTCTTTTTAACAGAGCGCCAGTTTGGTTCAGGCATTCCATCCTCTTCCACGTGGCCAGATGCTTCACCAAGTCAATCACTGTGACCACTCTGCCTTTGCTGGTGACTGACTTAAGAACAAGCACTGATACAACTCTGACCAAGGAAGCAGGAGAGAAAGCCTGCCCTAAGACTCCGGGGAAAGCGCTGCTTCATCAAAGTGAAACGCACAAGACCGATGCTACCCTCTACTACCCGGCACTGTGTCTGCATGTGAAGTCCAGAGTGGAACAGCCACCTGGAGGCCACACCATGGGGAAGTGACAGCATGAGACCAAGAGGCAAGGGTGCAAGACAGGAAAGCGGGGCCCCTGGTGGCCATGTGAGGTCTTCCTTCCCTTGCAGCTGAAAGCATCCTAAGCAACACTCTTCATCCCGGCTCCAAACTGAAGCTCCTCTTCAAGTCTCAGCTGCCGGCCTTACTCCATGAAGCTCCATTCATTCACTCCACAACTTAAGAAACCGACTGTGACGAAGTATTCCTTCTCTCCATTCTCTCAACTCCCAATACACGCCCTTTAGCACTTAACTGTCCTCTCGCTGATTCATATGTGTTTGTGCGTTCTCTCTCAACAGCCAGACAGAAGCCCTCATAAGAACAGGCGTCTAATCCTCTGTGGGCAGATTATGTACCTGACAGGAAATGCCAAATGGAACCCTGAAGGACTCCTTTTTGCAGAGGACCCAGGAGTTTTTGCATACTTGTTTTTATTCGCAAATAAGAAATGCAGGGCCTGTTTGGCTTTGTTCCTCCCTGTCAGCTGGAAGCTGACATGGACACTGCTCTGTAGACATCCCCTCATTAGAGAGGTAGCCCCGTCCTTACAGCACACCACGACCTGCTGCCGTGGAAAGCAGAGGACAGAGACAGCATCTTACTCCTCTGTCATGTACACTCCACATTGCCCCCGTGAAGGCCTAGTGATAGGATACTGCAGGTACTCAGTAATAACTCTTGCCTATCCACCTGGACTATAAATGCTCAAAAATGGGAGAAGAAAACCAAATCATGCATAGTTTTACCTTTTTCCATTCTTATCATGTAGACCAGACCCCCAATACTTAGGAACACCCAGGTACTTCAGTTTATGGGCATGCATCCATTTTTGAACTACAAGTTAAAAACAGATGTTTGTGATTGTAATTGTTATACATGAATAATAATATTTTTAAAAAATCGTTAAGAGCACAACATACTTAGACATATAACAAGAACTTACCTTTTTTCATAAAAAAATGAAAAATTCAGTATAACCAATAAATGAAAAGTACTTTATAGTCAAAACATTTTTACCAACCTATAAAATTATTATCCTGCCCTTAAAATTGCCTTTAAAATAAGGAATCTATAAAAAGCATTTCTAAATAATCATATCCACAGTACAATTGTCCCTTGGTTCCAAGGAATTGGTTCTAGGACCCCTAAGAAACCAAAATCCATGGAAGCTCAGGTCCCTCATGTAAAATGGTATAGTATTTGCACATACCCGCCACACATCTTCATGTATACTCTAAGTGCTATGTACATGGCTGCTATACAGCATTAGTTTATTGTTGGCATTATTCTTTATCATTGTATCGTTACTTTTGATTGCTGTTAGTCCCCCCCCTCCCCCCCCACCAATTCTCAGTTGGTTGAATCTGAGGATGTGGAACCCATGGATAAAAGGAACAACATACTGAAGTTACAGTTCAACTCTCTACTTATGTAAATGTTGACTTGCTTTCACGGAAGACCCATTTTTATACCAATCTACAAAGTTTCTTTCCCTCAATCCAAAAGTCCTCAACCAGAAAATCAAGACCTAGGAGAGATGAAAGCTTTCCTGGAGAAACTGCCAAGCTTAATACCGTCCTTCCAGGAGACTACATAGATTTTCAGAAGGGAGGTAGGGGGCGGGGGTGGGAGAGACGGGCCCAAGTGCCTGGAAGAGGTTCTGCTCTCAACCTTTTTATCCTGTTCTAGCTTGACAATGATGGCATTCCCTCAGGTTGTGCTCTCCAGAATTTAGAAAAATACTCCAAAAGATCTGACGATCCTTGCACCATACTCATGGATCAAGGTCAATTCTGAATATTCAACAATATTTCCTAAATAATAAGTCACTAACTAACTTTATTCAACATACAACATGAAGTTTTGATATAACAAACCCATTAAGAGATCAGAATTATTTCATACAAATCTTATTTAAATGAAATTTATAAAGCAAAAAATAGCAAAGAGTAATAACATAAGACATAATGCTCTAGTGTTGGCTTAAAACAAAGCAAGACACAGAGGTCATTTAAAAAGTACAAGCATATGTGTACGATATTTCTTACTTTGCTCTGGCTTAGCAGCTCGCTGGTAGAACTTTAATTCAGTAAAAAGAGGTCCATTGTCACTGGGTTCCTTAAAACACAGGAGTTAATTAGTATTAGCAATAGGTAAGATTACCGAGTTATTTTCAATGAACCTTAAAAAAGACTAAAAAAAATTACTTTTTCTTTCCAAATCATCTAATTGTGTTACTTAAGTTTATAACTATGTTAAAAATTAAATCAAACTCCTCAAAAATGTTGAGAGAAATATGTAAGTCTGTAAGCCTAATATTTATCTCAAGTTCTGTAAGTGATAAATTATACAAAATCAGATATACGGCTCAGACTTTGCACAAGTTTAAGAAAAATGTTTAAATTAATTTTCATCTTTATTAAGCTTTCTTGTAAGCAAAGATCAGCAACCACGTTAACTGTATCACCAAGGGGCTACAAGAGATTTCTGAGATTTAATAAAACTCCAATAACTGAATTAACCAATTAGTGGCGAAATTCCACTCTTCTCCTGTTCTCATGACAGTTCTATCCAGCTATCAGGACTGGTAGAAACAGACCTTCCACGAAAAGAAGAGAGTCTTCTGGCTCCCCAGAATGAGCATGCCTGTCTCTCTAACTGCCTCCTTTCCTTGCTGACACTGACTCCCATGGTTTCATACCAAAGGCCCCTAAAACTTAGTTCCCACATGATAATTTAAAGTCAAGATGAAAATGAGTCTCATTAACAACTGCTTTCTACCAGCGTTACTGGACTGCACTCATTTCATATTTTAAGGGCCATTTTAATTAACAAAATTATTTGTAAAGGGACATACATTCAAAAAAGGTATTCGTACAAACAAGAAATAATAGCCTGTCAGCTTTGCCCTGTTAAATAAACATGGAAGAGTGGGAAAGATCTAACTTTGTGGACTTTTTAACTAGCAAATTTTGTCTAATTTAAGTTGGTTAGTATTTATTTCATGTTTGGTCTTTTGTGTTGGTCTTTAACTTGCTTACTAGAATCAGAAAAAAAGTAAAGCAAGGAAAATTTCAAATGAGGAAGCTAACATTTCTAAAGTAATTTTAGGGTTGCTTTTCTTTTTAGAAGGTATGGAAAGAAAATTATTTTGGGCAGAATTCTGTGTAGAGCATTAATTAGGAGAAGTGATCAATGAAGCCACCGTCTTCACTAAGCGGGAACTTACAGTCTTAGGTTCTAGAGGTGCCTTCTGCAAACACTTAAAATATGTTCGCCTTTTTTTCCCCATTCAAGATACCCTCAACTGTAGGAAGCAACTCTACGCACACAGTTCTAATATCTCAGATGTCTTATAATTCGGAAAATAGGAAGCCCCAGGTTAAAGTCCCTAGAGGAAGGCTGACCGGCCGATCTGCAGTGTCAGGCAGTAGCTAGTTATGAATGAGCATTTAACAGCAGATGGGCAACTCATATAACACTTGGCTCAGAACCTACAAAGAAGCTGGCCTTGTCTGTTACAGGGGTGCACACCGTTCAGCCCCACCTTGGACGAGAGGGGCAGACATGGCTTGGCATATTGTCAACTCCTTAAGTAGGACTAACAAGTACTCTGAAAGTTGAGTGCTGAATCCTTCATGTAAAGACTCAGCACCTCACATTTCTCTATCACCTGTGGTCCTTCTGAGCAGCAATGGTAGCTAGAGAGATACCTGTGAATGTCTGGAGCCAACGACTGAGAATAGGCTTCGGTAGGATTCATAGAATCAGTATAAGAGAGAGACATTTGAGAGAAGGAATTTTGGTAAAGTTTTTCTCCAAAGGCTAACTTTTACAATAGCTCAATATTATTCAGGTTTGAAAAGGGTTTTACTAAGACAAACCCTGGCTTATTACCATCAGTATAAGATTCTGATTTATTCGGTTTCAACCTATGTCATATCAACTTTAATATTCAAGTTTTCCTTCAGGCAATAATTTACTAAACTTATAATAATGAGGCTCAACCATATAAATGAGGTTATTATAATGAAAGCCCAGTACAATGAAGGCTCTTTGAGCTCATTTCATACTTTTCCTAATCCAATAAACTTCCATTATCACAAAATAAAGGAGCTACTTCCTTGGCATTACACTGTAGCCAAAGCTAGCTATTTCTGTTGAAGAAAATACCTTAACTCATAACTAAAATTTTATTAACATATTTCAAATCTAAAGTACTTTGCCAATTCTATAATAGCCAAGATTCAGAAAAGAAATTGGGACTGACATTTTAACTAGAATATCACTAAACGTTTCTTTAAGACTTCTAAGTGTCAAAATGAAGATGACAACAGAAAAAAAATTAAAATGTGATATATTTCAATGGCACCATCTAAAAGCAACTGGCTGCCATTTAAAAATGAAGCTGTACAAAGTTTCTCCTTCATACCAAAAAATTATGATATATGAATTAAAAATTCAGGCCACTTCCTGTAACATCAGAAGAAAATCAAACATCAGTCTGCAAACTTCTTTCCAGGGAACTCTGAAATACAGATTTATATCGGTTCACACCAGAAAAGGACCATGATGCGATGAACTGGCAGGATACACCGCCAGAAGCCTGGCCTCTGCCTCCAGTTCTGCTCCTGAAATGACTGCAAAGGGTGAGTGCAATTCAAAGAAATCCTCATCTCTTATTAAGTCTGTCAGCAAGAAAACACAAAAGAGAATTTTCTTCCCCAGCACTATCCAACTTCTTATCAATTTACTATTTCTCTCTGCACATTTACTTTCTGAAATATACTACAGTTTCTCTTGGTTATTTACAGGCAAAGCATACAAGTTTAGTGTCCCTGGTAACCCAGCAGCCCTACTCCACAGGTGCTCCTACAGGTCAAGGATGAAGGCCGCAAACAAAACCAGAGGCCAACATTTGGTATGAGGAAGACTCTTTCTGGTATGTGTATAAACGTCTATCTTGAATGTGTATGTCTTAACTTCACTCCAATGCCAAAGGTAAGAAATCTGTGGGTTAACTATTTGGAGCTCTTTCATAATGCATACATCAACAATGACCAGATTTTTTGACAAATTTTCCACAATGGCCACCAGGAGCAGTGGCTCACATCTGTAATCCCAGCACTCTGGAAGGCTGAGGGTGGGAGGATAGCCTGAGCCCAGGAGTTTGAGACCAGCCTGGGCAACACAGCGAGACCCCCATCTTTATTTTTTAAAATATTCCACATTAAGTTAAAAACACTTACCAGAAGCACAGGGTACCTACAAGCCTCTACTGAAAAAAAGGATCACAAAACAAGGATAAAAATATGCATGCACCCATGAATCCATTTAAAATAATTAAGGTGCTTTGTGCGCCAGGTTCTTCCAATGGTTCTCAATCTTGATGCACAAAAGAATTACTTGAGAAGCTTTACTACAAATACCAACAACCAGGTGTTACACCCAGAGAGTCTGATTATACTGTACAGCCAGGATTGAGAACCACCGTTTGATATGCTATTACATTATTAAGTCTAATTTCACATTAAAAATCAATTTGCCTTTATTTCTTAAAGTAACATTTGTTTTTTCCCTAAAGATAAAAGATATGCTCATTTCTTTAAATATGAAAAGATTTTGATATATTTTCTTCATATATAAACAGTTTATAAAATGATCTTCATACTATATAAAGAGCTTTGTATCCTGCTTTTTTTAAAAGAAATAATTATAAATATTCTCCAAAGAGCAGTACATGCTCTCTGAAAATATGATCTTTAATAGCCCCTAATGTTTTAAATGGCACATGTTCATAAACAGTTCTGATTTTAATACTGGAATGAAGTGATACTCATTTTATACATTCGTACTTGATGAAATGTTTCAACTATTGCATAATAAAGCAGCGAGAAGGCAAATAATGAATGGGCCCACTCTGTGGTACAAACAAGAGAGGAAAGTGAATGACATCAGGAAGGTGAGAGTAATGAACAGAAATAATGAAAAGGTGGTGGGTAATTATGGCTAAAACGTATTCAAAAGAATAGATAAAATAAGCAGCTAAAGACTATATATGAAAAACAAAGTTTAAAACAAGATCTGTATCATCAGCTAACTTAAAATCGAGTTAGGGAGATGAAATAAACACATAAAAACTAAAAACAACTAGTGGCATGAGAAGGACATTAGCCTGTGGAATTGTAAAATAAACAATAATACAAAGAGCACTGTAGGAGTTTACAGAAGTTCAGAAGAGATGCTATGGGGGAGAAAGAATCAAATCAGTTACTAAATTTCCCCTTCAATGAGAAAGAGAAAGTCAATAAAATTGTTTTGTTTGTAGCATTCTTCCAGGATCACAAGCTACAACATTAAAAAAAGTTACTGAAATATTAGATGCAAAAGAGAAATCAGTTGAATATTTACCACCGTCCTAATTACAAGAAAAGAATTAATAAAGCCTACTGAAAACAGAACTAACATTAGGAGACAGGAGATGTCAAGTACTGAACTAGGTGTGATCAGATGGCCTTAAACTTAGCAAGGCAATTTGTTACCTTAAGCACACAGGAAATACTTGTTCCTATCCACTATCTTCCTTAACTGTGTAAGTAAAAAAGGCAGTAAAATGAAGTCACATTGACGAACAACAGAAATACTTCTAACTACTCACAATAAAGAAGAACATCAGATAAAACATGACTTAAAGAAGTTCAGGTTATTCGGAACAAAAAAGACATGGTTATACACCAGGCCCATCTGTAAGATATGGCCTTGGCATACTGGCCTTCCAAGGCATGGAGGCGACTATGCAAATGAACCAACTGCAGGGGTCAGAGGTAACCACAGCATCTGAGCCTCAAGATCCTGAGACCTCATAAGGAGACTTGCTTTCTTCTCACAACAGAAATCTTTTGACGATACTGAGAGGAAGATAATCTTACCCACAGAGGCTAATATTTTAATTTGTAGTATCCAAGACAAATGCAGATAATATTTAGTAATTAAATGCAAATGCTCCAATTTAATAGTAAAAACTTTAGTTGTTCTGATTTAGCAGTAAGCTGACCATTTCAAAAGGAATGTCATTCCACAAATGAGGAGGAAGAAAACTCCAAAACCAAAGGGCACCATGAAAAGAGATACTTGATGTCAGCTTCCCTGCCCCAGGGAGGAACGAGGACCCAAAAGCCGATCCACTGCAAACAAATATCAAAGTGGACAAGAAATAGAAAATTACTCATTTCAGAAATTAGATGATGGATAGTATAGACTATGACCCCTAAAAGACAGAAAACAAAGTGAACCCCACAACAGCCCTGGCTTTTTCCCCTAGATGCCCTAGGAGTAAAAAGGATGCAACTTGAGAGACTACACGGCAAAAGAGAAGAGACCCAATGGAACACACCAACAGAACCCTGGCATCCAAACCAAAAACGAGATTAGCAAATTTTAAATCAAGAAATACTGGGGAAAAAATGCAAGACCAATATCCCTCATGAACAAAGACATACAAGTCCTTAGCAAAATATTAGCAAATCAATTCAAGCATTATGTAAAAAGTAGAACACACCATGATGAAGTAGGGTGCATGCTAAGAATACAAAGTTCCTTCAACACTCAAATATCAATCAACGTAATTGCCACATTAACAGAACAAAGGGGAAAAATCCTGTGATCCATCTCGGATGCAGAAAAAGCATTCAGGAGATAAACAGGCAAACTGTAAACTAGGAGAAAATATTTACAACACATATATCGGAAAAAAAGAACTTGCATCCAGAAAGGCTCTTACTACTCATTTATTAAAAAGCAAAACAACCCAGTTATTTTCATTTTTTTTTTTAAAGGAGGAAATGGGCAAAAGACTGAGGCATCCACAAAAGGACACACAGACGGCCAAGAAGCATGATGAGCGAGTCCTCAAAATTACTCGTCATCAAGTCAATACAAGTTGGGACTACAGTGAGACACAACTATCTGCCAGAAAACAAACACACCAGCCTAACAATGCCGCATGTTAGAGAGGACACAGAGCAAGCAGAACTCTCGTACATTACTGGCCAATGTGTAAAATGGAATGATCATCTTGGAAATCTGTCAGGTATGTACATTTAAGTAGATATCTTCTCTATAAGTCAGCAATTCTACTTCTAAGTTTTATCCAAAAAAATGATAAAACCTGTGTCCATAAAACACTCGTATGTGTTTATAGAAGTTTTAGTCACAATAGTTCAAAACTGGAAACAACACAAATGTTTATCAGCAGAGCAATACAATGGAACAAACGAATGATACACCAACAATATGGATGAACCATTAACACCTTATGCTGGCCGGGCACAGTGGCTCACGCATATAATCCCAGCACTTTGGAATGGCAAAGCTGAGAGGATTGCCTGAGCCCACAGGTTTGAGACCAGCCTGGGCAACCTGGTGAGATCTCATCTCTATAACAAATCAAAAAATTAGCCAGGCATGGTGGCACATGCCTGTAGTTCCAGCTACTTGGAAGGCTGAGGCGGAAGGATCGCCTGAATCCAGCAGGTAGAGGCTGCGGTGGCCATGAGCATGCTACTGCACTCTAGCCTGGGCGACAGAGTGAGTGAGACTCCAACTCAAAAAACAAAAAAACAAAAAAACCTTATGCTATGTGTAAGAAGTCAGAGATGGTATAGATTGTATATAATACTATTTATGTAACCTTCTAGACCAGGAATAACTCACCCACAGCAAAAAAGATTCAAGACAAGTGTTTGCCTCCAAGGGTGAGAGGAAGTGGGGTTTTGACTAGAAAAGAACTTAAGGGATCTTTTTTGAGTTGGAGTATCACTCTGTCGCCCAGGCTAGAGTGCAGTGGCATGCTCATGGCCATGGCATGCTCATGGCCACCGCAGCCTCTACCTGCTGAATTCCGGCGATCCCTCCGCCTCAGCCTTCCAAGTAGCTGGAACTACAGGCATGGGCCACCATGCCTGGCTAATTTTTTGATTAATAAATATCGAATTAACAGTCTGAAGACTTTTGACAAGTACATATACCCGTGTAACCTCACCTTTATTAAAATAGAGAACATTTCCATTGCCCCCAAAAAATCCCTTAAATTTTCCCTGTAAAAATTATACCTCAATTTTTTTTTTTAAAGTTTAAAAATCACTAAAACAATTCAGATCTAAAAATGTTGACATCTAAGAAATCAAATATTTATTTCTGAAGAGTCAAACAAAACAAAAACTTCTAGGAATTCTACTTCCTGAATTCTACATCCTTTAGGAAAAAAAAGGGGGGTGGGGGATTATGGGTCTATTTGCCCAAATAATACATTATTTCATTCTTCTATTTAACAAAAATATGTTTCTCCCAAATATCAAAGAAGTTTGAAGGCTGAAGAGGAGTAACAAAATGTTGGTAAGCAAAGAGATGTAGAATTGATTTTAAAAATTGCAGTTAAAATGTCTTCTAGTTCCCCAATAAATAAAAATTGATGAGGCTACCCAAAGTATGCTTCCATCAGATGGGGTGTTGCCAATCCTTGCTCATTAAAAACTAATTTCCACATTAGTACAGTATAGAAGGCCAACAATCACAATTACATAAATAATTTACAAAGATGGAAGGGGAAGAGAAAACACTGGAATAAACAAAAAGAAAAAAGAGGATCAAGCATAAATCCAGAAGCAAATGCAAAATAAAATACAATAAAATACACCAAATTGTACAGTCTTGTAGGATAGCAATATAAAAAACACCTGTAAATAGCTGAACATTTTTAAGCAGGCTGAATGTTTTCACTCCACATCTGCATGCCTCTAATGCTTTCATTCATTTATCCCCAAAGCCAGTGCCATCCCATGTCAAAAGAGAGGAGAGCAACTTTTTACACACAGGTTACGTAAAACTATGAAGCTATTTCTGCATCTCATTAAATACTTAAAAACATTACTTAAAAATGTAATACCTTATGGTTTAATTAATTCTAGTTATCAAAAAGGATGTTTTACAAAATAAATACTACACCAAATCAATGAAAGAGAAAAACTTAGCTAAAATATTTCTCACCACTTTTACAACACAGGGTGCATCGTTGCCAACCGACTTTGAAGAATTCATATCAGCTGTTAAAAAAGTAAAATACTTAATATCAGAACAAGCAGCATTATCATAAATATTATATAAATATTTAGGTCTGTATATCTGTAACTGCTTGATAAAATAAATTTCAGTTCCCAAATATGAGTTTCAGGATATCATTACAGACTCTTTTTTTTTTTTTCATGATTTAACATAGCTAAATTTGGACTGCATCTTACAACTTCTGGTTTCTTCAATGTGATCATCAATTAAGTATGGGAAACTCTGAGTTAAAGACTTCTTTAATTCAAAAATACTCATGACCTTTGATAAGCTAATGTGCATTGTGACTTCCCCAGAAGATGATAACTGACACAATTCCTTAATTTTAACAAACTATAAAATTCTTTTAAGAAGGAACATCTGGACGCTAAGAAATGAGTGAGTTAAAAGTCCTACAAGCACTAGTTTGGGAAAAACTCATCTGGATCAGTAGTTCAGGATGTTGGCACGAAAACTTTTAACTTCCACCCAGAGTAATTTTAAGGTGGCTGTCACTTTACTTCATGCAAATAAAGAAGCACAGCTGCCCTGGAATACCATGTTAGAAATGTAAGGCTGGCTGGGCTCAGTGGCTCAGCCTGTAATCCCGCGCCTTGGGAGGCTGCGGTGAGTGGATTGCCTGAGCCCGCGGGTTCCAGACCCGCCTGGGCAGGGGAGACCTCATCTCTACAATAAATCAAAAAATTAGCTGGGCGTGGTAGCACGCGCCTGTAGTTCCAGCTACTTGGAAGGCTGAGGCGGAAGGATCGCCGGAGGCCAGTAGGTCGAGGCTGCGGAAGTGGCCACTGCACTCCAGTCTGGGCGACGAAGTGAGACTCCAACTCAAAAAAAAAAAAAGAGGAGAAAAGGCATACAAATTAATTCAATGTGTATATGTGGGAGCCTTCAGAATGAAGACCAAAAGACATAGGGGAAATTGTCTATTTGTATGCTTCAGTTCAACAAAGTATGGATAGCCATGTAGAAATATGATTGGACCAAAAAAAAGTATGATCTAGCCAGGCTCGGTGGCTCAGCCTGTAATCCCATGCCTTGGGAGGCCGAGGCGAGTGGATTGCCTGAGTCCGTGGGTTCGAGACCCGCCTGGGCAACTTGGCGAGACCTCGTCTCTACAATAAATCAAAAACTAGCTGGGCGTGGTAGTGCACGCCTGTAGTTCCGGCTACTTGGAAGGCGGAGGCGGAAGAATCGCTGGAGCCCAGTCGAGGCTGCGGGGGCCGGGAGGGGCCACTGCACTCCAGCCTGGGTGACAGAGTGAGACTCCATCGCAAAAAAAAAAAAAAAAAAGAAATTACCTGACCTACCTTGTTTGACTGAAGGTCATAAGACCCCATTTCAGAGAAAGACCTGCCCCATACCCAGAAGAAAAGAAAGAATGCATGCTCAAAGACGTCAAGAGGAGTCTAGACAGACAGGCCTGTCAGGTGCTGTCTTTCCCCACTCAATCAATTCGAATTAGATCATACTTTTTTTTTTTTTTTGCGATGGAGTCTCACTCTGTCACCCAGGCTGGAGTGCAGTGGCCCCTCCCGGCCCCCGCAGCCT
>CAUYQG010199166.1:0-12794 GCA_963574415.1 Tarsius wallacei | reverse complement strand
AGGAGTTCGAGACCAGCCTGGGCAACTTGGTGAGCCCTTGTCGCTACAATAAATCAAAAAATTAGCTGAGTGTGGTGGCATGCACCTGTAGTTCCAGCACTTGGAAGGCTGAGGCAGAAGGATTACCTGAGCCCAGCAGGTCAAGGCTGTGGTGATCATGATCATGCGACTACACTCCAACTTGAGTGACAGAGTGAGACTCCGGTAGAATTTACTGTAATTCCAGTGCTTTGGGAGGCTGAGATGGGAGACTTGCTTGAGGCCAGGAGTTTGAGACAAGCCCGGGCAACATAGTGAGACCCTGTCTCTGCAGAGAGAGAGAGAGAGAGAGAGAATGGGAGAATAAGTTGACTAGGGAGCTGGTTCTCAAACTTGAGAGCACATCAACATGAGGAGGGGCTTGATTAAACAGGACTTAGTAGACTCAGCCTTCTGAGTTTCCAATTCAGTGAGTCTGAGATGGGACCTAAGAATTTACTTTTTAACAAGTTCTTGGTGATACTGACGCTGCTGGACCAGGGACCTCACTTTGAGAACCACTGGACTGGGAAATGTGGGGAGATCCTGAAAGCATCAGAGGCCCTGTGAGGGTCATGTTCATGAGCTGTGCTCAGGTTTCTCAGCCATGCTCAGCCTCTCAGGTGCTAACTTGGATTTAACTAGAGTGGTGTTTTGCCAGTTATACAGGAGGAAGGCAGAAGATGCTTATTATAATGGATTATGTTAGCTGGGTGCAGTGGCTCACGCCTGTAGTCCCAGCAATTTGGGAAGTGGAGGCAAGAGTATTGCCTGAGCCCATGGGTTCGAGACCAGCCTAGGCAACATGGCAAGACTTCATCTCTACAATAAATCAAAAAAATTAGCTGGGAAGGCTGAGGTGGAAGGATCACCTGAGCCCAGCAGGTTGAGGCTGCGGTGGCTGTAAGTGTGCTACTGCACAACAGCCTGGGCGATAGAGTAAGACTTCGATGCAAAAAAAATAAAATAAAATAAAAGGATTATGTCGTCTAACCCAGGTAAGAAGGAAAGTGCACTTTTACCAGGATCAGAGGGAGGCCTAGGATGGGTGCTTGGGGAGTACCTTTCAAGGAAACAAAACCACCCAAGCGCCCACCCTACTTTCACAGGACCCTGATAGTAAACGTCTTCCTACATGCTGGCTCTCCTTTGTGGTCTCTCCCTTGTCTCATCTTAGTCCTGGCCATGGGAGTGAGGACATAAAGGGTTTGAGGGAGCAGAAGGCAATAAGACCCATAAATTATAGCACCTGACTGAGTTGAAGAATTATTTAAATTGGAGTACCTGAAGAAGCAACTCGAAAATATGAGATAGTGGTTTAAGGACTGGATGTTTGGATTTAAGACTACGGAGTAGATGCCGTTATTGGCATCACGAAGTCTAGACTTGGATGTGACTCAGGCAGTGAGTGGTTGAGGAGTGGGGTACAGGCCATTGGAAGTGAAGACGTTAAGGAAATTGTAAAAGCCAGGATACTGGAAGGACCATCTTCATGGATATTAAAATTCCCCAAAATCATGAAAAAAGTTGGGGAGATAGAAATAGTAAATCTGGACCTAAAATGTTTCAGACATGAGGGGAAGAAACTTCAGGCCTCACAAAACTCAAACTTTTGTGTTTCTTAGCTAATCCCTTAGGGAATTCTGTCCCTGCTAGAGAAGTCCCACGGTGATAGGGGGTGTAACAGAATGTTTGTTTGCTGGATCAGACATTTCCGATGCCTCTCTCCTGGAAGAGCCCGAGCTCCACATCTGGGACATGTTCAGAGCTGAGCCCAATGGTTGCATGGGATCCTCACCCAAAGGGCTAATGTCCAGGTGAAGTGCTGCTCCTGGTCCATGCTTGATGCCATCTGACACAGAGCAGGAACACCCTCCTTGCTCTCTATCTGCCAATACTTGAATTTTAAAAGACCATCAGGAAGGACATCACTATAGAACAGAAGGTCTAGTCATAGCTCCGGGTGGGGTCTGTTGATTTTCCATTTGTGTGAAACTGTGACCACTAAACCACACTAGAGCTTTCTGCCATTGTTGCACTCACTCATGGGTTAACCATCCCCGGTCTGGAAAACCTGGAGGCCAATAGTCCAGTATGCACCCCATTTGCCTTTTCTTCTTCATGCATTACCATCTTAATTCCTACAGTCTCACTTCTGGTCATCCCCCGTCAAAAACAGATATACCCGTTTTCAGTCTTAATTCTTCTTGATTATATTCTATTGTAATTTGGCTGAAAACTACTTTTAAAATTTAATTTAATTATTTTCAGCGACAGGGTCTTACTCTGTCCCCCAGGCTAGAGTGGAGTGGTGTGATCGCAGCTCACTGCAGTCTAATTCCTGGGTTCAAGAGAGCCTATGACTTAGTTTTCTGAGTAGCTGGAACCACAGGTGCATGCTACCATGCCCAGCTAATTTTTAAATTTTTTGTAGAGATGGGTTCTTTCCACGTTGCCCAGGCTGGTCTCAAGTGGTCCTCCTGCCTCACCCTTCTGAGTCTGAGATTACAGGCATGAGCCACTGCGCCCAGCCCTACTTTTACCTCGAAACTCCTTTCTGCTGTTCTCTTTTTTCTCTGCTGGTTGTTTTCCTTTCACTTCCTTCATTCTGTATGATATGTGATCCTTGTCCACACATCCTTTTTGCCCTATTAAAGGCTCATTTGTTGACTCAAATTCATCCTGGACTGGAGTGAACTAGGAAATTTGCTAATTTTCCTAATCTAGAGGGTTTCTGACTCAGTAATAAGCTGAGGTTGCTGGTGGTTCCATTCTGGACTGGTTACCCAAGGAGTGGGACTGGGTTTTGACCTGTCCATGCTTTCCAGAGGCTGAGTGGAAGGAGCCTTTGACCCTCTTGAGCTGACAAACTGCTTGGTTTTCTCACCTGTCACCTTAGCTCAAGTGCTCACCACCTCATTAAGGCAATAGACTTGTTGCTAAAATTTTTGGTTCTGGAGTCTTCTCTAACCCCTATATACTGCTGCCAGAACACTTTTCCCCAAAGTACTATGTATGTAGAAGTGACATTCAAAAAACCTCCCAACTGGCATGGTAAGGTCACGATCCCTCAGTACACAGAGGCTGAAGCTGGGTCCTGTATGGTGTGCTGGGCTAGGACCTAACCTTTTATTGCTGGATCATAGGAGGTCTGGGAGTCCTGGGGAAGGTCTAGGCCCCCAGAGTTGTGGCACTCAGGGAGGTGAAGGGCCTTTTCACCAACCGCTGTGAAAATCCAGTGAACTTTGGAATAACACGTGTTTGAACTGTGTGGGTCCTCTTCTATGTGAACTTTTTTCAACAAAAGCTGTACCAAGTGAGCCTGCCTCTCCTGCCTTCCCTTCCATCTCCTCCATCTCTTCTGCCTTTGCCATCCACAAAACAGGAAGACACACTTCTCCTCTTTCTCCTCCTCAGCCTACACAACATGAAAACCATGAGAATGAAGACCTTTAAGATGATACTCTTCCACTTAACAGTAAATATATTTTCTCTTCCTTATGATTTTCTGAATCACATTTTCTTTTCTCTAGCTTACTTTATTGTAAGGATGCAGTAGATGATACATATAATAAATAAAATATGTGTTAATTAACTGCTTATATCATTGGTAAGGCTCCTGGTCAACAGTAGGGTATTAGCAATTAATTTTTTGGGGAGCCAAATTTATATGCAGATGTTTGACTGCATGGGGGGGTCGGTGCTTCTCACCTCCACGTTGTTCAAGGAAACTGTAATTTGTACCTGCGCTACTGTGTTTAGCAACAGGCCAGAATTTAAAACACAAATTAATTCAGGATATGATTATTTGATACATTTTTGCTTTGGTTGAGGCCCCAGGTGGAAATGAATGCCCACTGAGACTCCCTGAATGGTTGTGAGAAAAGGGACAGATAGCCTTGACCTGTTTGTCAAGTCCTATTTGTGGGACTCACAGTTCTTATCTTGACTTCCGGAAGACGTGACAGGAAGAAGGGTAAGAAGTATTGGTGGGTGGGTGAGGTAGGGGTGGGGCTCATATGGACAAGAACCAAGAAGAAGAGTTGAGAGACAACAGTGTAGGTAACCAGGGAAGAGGAGAAAAAGTACAGATACCAGGAAAAGGGTAAAATGAAACAGAGCCCAAAGCCCGAATACAAACTAACTGCTTCCTTATCATAAAAATTCATTCATTTAGTAAACAATATTTACAAGCACTTGCTAAGAACCCGGTACTATTCTAGGATGCAGTTCTGAACAAGCCCCCAATTCTTGCCATGGAGAGGGCCCATTCTTTTGTATGTCTCATAGATGAGAGTGCAGGAATAACTAGTAACAGCTTCCTTATCTTGTACCTGGAAAGATCTAGCCGTGCAGGATCTCTGACCCAGATGTGGCACATAGTATGATGGATTTCATAACAAAAATGACCGATTAAAAATGCAAACATCACTCATAAGTGGATCCTGAATATTTACCATAATACTATAAGAAGGGGAGTGGCGGTAGCCGGAACTGCCAGGGGAGGGAGGGGGGTCACATAACATCAATAGGCATACCTGATCTCAAACCAGGCAAAGTAGGGACTAAACAGAAGCCCAAACTTCACCTGTATGATCACCACTTGTATATCTAATCTTGAATTGTACCCTATATCCTTAAAAAAAATTTTTTTTAAGTGCAAACAGGCCAGGCTTGGTAGCTCAGCCAGTAATCCCAGCACTTCAGGAGGCCGAGACAAGTGGACTGCCTGAGCCCACGGGTTCAAGACCCACCCAGGCAACTTGGCAAGATCTCGTCTCTACAATGAATCAAAAAATTAGCTGGGCTTGGTATCACGCACCTGTAGTTCCGGCTACTCAGAAGGCTGAGGGGGAAGGATCGCCGGAGCCCAGCACGTCGATGCTGGGATGACTGTGAGTATGTGTGCCACGGCACTCCAGCCTGGGTGAAGCAGTAAGACTCCAACTCAAAAAAAAAGTGCAAACAAGGTGCAAATATGTAGGAACAAAATGGACCCGTTTTGGGGTACATTGCCTGGGCAATCCTGAATTGTTCTGTCATCTCTTCTAGGGGCAGACTTTTTAGGGGCTCCCAGAATATGCAGGCCCCTTCCTCACAATTACAATTTTATCTCCACTACTCTTCACCTCCTTCTAAGACACATAGAAAGTTCCCACTATAATAGCTAGTCTGTTCTCCCTTCTCAAAACCTCACAGGTGAGAGCCTCAAGCTGTCCTTACTCCTGGGGTCTCTCCCACATCCCAGCCCATGTGGATATGTACCTAGGCCTAGACTTGAGGTCAGGCTCCAGGTGTGTCTGAACTAGATGGCCCCTGCCCTAATGCCCTGCTCACTCTCATGACTCAGGTGTTCACTGCCACAGACCAGGAGGGCCTGTCCCAAGGTCACTGTGTGATAATTGACTTGATTGATGCTCATTCCAGAATGGCTGGAACAACCATGTGACAAAAGTTTTGCAGGGGAGCAACACAGATCCTCTATAAATACCTCAGCTACTCCATCTTCTACAATTCAGGGCTCAATAAAAAGAAAGGTTTGGCTAGGCGGTAAGCCATGCAGGGCTTCACAAGTCATAAAATACAAGAGGTATTGACTCAGTGAGCTGCAGGTATCTGGGCAAATTCCCCACATAATCAGATCACACAACGCAATAATCAACCAAAACAAAGATTAAGATAAATGCATCACGTCAACTCCAGCATGCCACTGTGTATGTATAAAGCATCACTAGTGCCACAACACATGGTAGGTACTATTGTCATTATTGTTATCCCCCCCCCCCGACCAAATTTAAAATCTCTGGGATCCACTCGGGATAAATAATAGTCCTAACCAGGTTAGTCACTACTCCCTGTCCTCTTTTTCCTCTTCAGCAAGCTTCAGATTACATCTTGATTTGGGGGATCCTGACCCCAATGAACACACAGCAGAACCTTCCCTCTTTCTGGCAAGAGAGTAAGAAGAGACATAAAGATCCTAGATTTGATCTAAGTAGGTAGGAAAAAAAAAAGATTCTAGGGAGCATAGAACTGTTTAGAAGGATGAAGAATATTAATGAAAAGAACATGTACAATTGACTTTAATTCATGAAGAGTTGAGTAACTGTCTTTGAGAACAGCAGATATCTGTAGAGGTATTTTAAAAAACATGCTTGGTGACGTGCAAAAAATGATTAGGAGATGCATTATATAAATAATTTTAAAATTAAAAATTAAAAAATCTCATTAGACTTCCTGGTGGTATGTGTAGGTGAGATCAGAAATAATAAAAAATAATTCTGATACATTGTGTTGGGCATTCATGAGGGGCATGTTGGTGATAGTGAAAATATTTTAGAGCCAATATCCAGCATGGCGTGGGCCCCAACCCACCAGAATGGGACCTCAGCTGATAAGGATGGATCCCAGCCATGAGCAATCGGCATTGTGGACTTGGAGGCAATGCTGTGTATCAGCTCTGCCTTGTTCACTTCACAATAATCTTGCCATCAACCAACAAGGTCACTGAAAGAACCACTGTCAACCTGAGTTATCCACAGAGGAGGTGAGTACAAGCATTTGGTTATGATAGAACAGGTAAGCTGAGGTTGAATGTCTCCATCAATACAGGTGACTTGGAGGTTGGGAGCCTTTGGCAGAATCCTTATGTTGATTTGCCAAGCTATGACTGACTTTCCAAGACTGAGCTTTAAAAAGAAACCTGACCATTTTATTCTCGGCTCTAAATAGAGCCCAAGAAGAGAATGACACAATAATCCCATTATACAGTGGGAACATTTGTCTTAAACCTACAACTAGAATGAACCCTTAAGATGAGACAACTTGGATTCCTAAGAGGCAGAGATCAACTGAAGGCAACTCACTCTTAGGATGTGGTAGGTGGTAAGGAAAAATGAGGAGAGAGATTCGTTTTCCAGTCTTCGGTGTGATCTCCCAAGGTCACACACAATAAAACGGGGACTTTACAAATTCCAGACTATATTCACCTGACTGACTGAAGCAGGGCAATGATTACGATTGTATAATTCACAATTTAAAACAACCCCAGCCTTTGATGCTAGTGTTCTTTCTATGGGGATAGTTCCTGGAATCAGGCACCAATACAGTTTAACTTTTTAAAAAAACTATTATTTGGCCAATGAGTAAAACATGGCATTAAAAAAGACAGGGTTTTTTTCCTGCACTGGTACTAAAACCAGACCTCCTAGGAGAAAACTATCTAAAACTTACCAAGTAAATAAGCAAAACACAGACACACACACGTGCGCGCGCACACACACACACACACACACACACACAGAAACACAGAGTTGCCATTCACCTTAATATACTGAATCCTTTATTCTTCCACCAGTCTCTCTGATGCTACTAATCTCTATCATCTCATTTCCCTTAGTAAGTTAAAAGTATCTGGAAATGTTCTACCATTGATGCTTTTTTCCCCCAGGGAATTTCAACATCAATGTCTTTGTGTGAGCTTTAAAGAATTTCATTTCACAGCAAGAAAGAGATGACCTACACACACACAAATAAAGGTTCTTCTAACACCTTATCAGACTACAACATGGATATCTTTGCCTGCACCTGAAGCCCAGACGCGAAACACGTTCATTTAACTGCCCTAGGTATATTGGCAATGTATGAACGAGACTGTCCTCCCTCATTCATCTGCTTTGTTGGGCATCATCTTTCTCTCTTTCTGTTATTGCCCACGCTACTCTTGTCTCTTGTTTGAGTCCTTCCAGTTCTTGAAAGCATGGTCATTTCCTTCAAAGCCTCATCACCGTGGCCCCAGCTGATGGTGTCCCTGCCCACAGCATGAAGCTCCATACATGGTTTGCCCCATATTTCGAAAGACCAGAAAATATCTGGGGCCATTTCAAATTAATTATCTGAAGTCTGCGGCAGGAATCTTTACATATAACTATATTTCATTTCCCAAAAGCACCATGAGTCAAATCAAATATTACTCATTCAGAAGTTTCTTGAAGGCAAGAGAAGGAGGAACATCTTAAAATTTGTTTCTGGAAAAAAAAAAACTAGCATAAAAAGTGTTTATTTAAAATCATTTTGGGAAACTGTCTCATGTAATCATGTCTCTCTGTGGAGCATTTAAAATACATATATTCTTTGCGGCAAGGGAATATTATGTAGAGTTTATTGTATTTCAAACCCCACCCTTCCAAGTCTAGAATTTGTAAACATACCACTCAATCAGACCACATAATGAAGTAACCGGAGAACTGAAAAGGATTTTTAGGAGACTCTTTCATCCTCAAAGAATTAAAGCCACTTACTTTTTCTTAAGGAAATCACCTGTATAACTAACGCCGTGAACAAGCACATTGGCTCAGCTCCCGATATGCGATTCCTTTGTTTGCTGGCTTCATCTAAATCCTCAGTTCCACACTTGGATATTTTAGACAGCTTCCTCTTCAGAGACAAAATCATCACAAAAGGCACAGGGATCCTTAAATGTTTCCCAGCTTGAGTATTCACCACCAATAAAGACCATTTTGTTTTACCCAGTTTTCTGAGCGAAGCTGCCACAGACATGGATAAAAAGTAGCCCTCCCCATGATAAGTGAATTTCTCCTCCCCTTGGAAATTAGTCACTGAATAACCTCAGCCCACATCCAACCACAGGCTACCGCACGGGTGACTCAGTCTTTCAACAACTGCTTACAGAAAAAAAAAAACACTCACCAATGAAGGAACTCTGAGTGGCCTAGGTAAGTGGGTTAACAGCAGAGGAAATATGACAAACTAGATCTTACCTATGACAAATGGGATCATGAAAACAAGCAAACAGCCAGCCACTAAGAAACGAAACCATCAGAAAACCCAACGTGCTCACTAATCTGGAGGACTGACTCTCAGATCGGTTTTCTGTTGAGTTCAGGGTGATGCTGCAGAAGCCTAGACCAGCACCCAACACCCATTCTGTGGCCAGACTTTTGAAGTTAGGGAATTGGCAGCTGAAGGAAACATGAGACTCTTCCCCTGGTTTATAATACCAGAGAGGAAACACAAGGCCGATAAGGAGGCTGTCTATTAATTAACCAAGTTGAACCTTGGTGGCAGCCAGGAATCAGTCCCACCCAGCGCCGGGCCAGCAGGCAATCTCCTGGAAAATACAGCTGAAATGAGAAGGGAAGCCAGAGCCCTTCAGCTCCAACCTAAGCCAGATGAAGGAGGAAAAGGCCAGGCCGTCCCAGAGGCCCCCATGAGCCACCGCTGTCAGCACAGCTGTTCTTGTTCAGAGAAACAGGTACACGGAGATGTGTGTCCACAACATGAAGTGACTTGTGCAGCTCTCAGCAGAGGACAGGTATTAACACAAAAGGCGAGGGGATAGAAAGCATCTCCTTTGCTCGCTCCCAGGCAGGCTCTGTGTCATTAATCACCATCATGGTTTCTGAGCCCTTGGGGACTGCATGGAACCGAAAGCTATCTGAGTGGGAATCCGGTGACAAGGAACGCCACATGCTGGGCTGAAAAGCCCCACTGGCCTCACGCCACACCCAACTACCACGCTCTGGGCAGCCTGTGCATTTTAAAAACATTTTAGGGCTTTTAGAGGTTGTTCTTGCTGACCAAAAGAATTCCATGACGTCCTTTAAGTTCAAATCCAGTCAGTACTGCAGGCTTAAAAAAAAATGTTTACTGCCACCAAATCGCTTTGTGGTTATTAAAGAAGGGGAGCAAATGGAGCACGTGACATTGCCACCCTCCTAAGATGTCTCATTAGGAACAATATTTGGATGAAGTGGTTGTAACAGATGCCACCTAAGAGGTCGGAAAAGAGTAGAAGGAATGTGAAAACCCTTGTTTTGATTTTTAACCTAATCAGCCCGGGTTTGTTATTTCTCACCAGAGTATGGGAAGCCCACACTATCAGTCCCTGATGCATCTGGTACACATTTGGCAGGTTTTGTTTTTTCTGTGAGACACATGCTTTCTTGGAAGGGGGGCGGAGGGGTTGGTCTCCCTCGTCTGATTAAACCATGATCCCACGCCTACCACATCCCCTTAGACCCTGTTTTATGGCAGGAGATTTGCTCATAAGCATGGCTCTTGTGATTCTTATTTACCTGCTTTATACGCAGGGCTGCTTGTTCTTGTGGCTGCATGCGAAGTGTCTGGCCCAGGCTGCTATCGAGGACACAGAACATGAACTCTCTTTCTGCTGTTTGGCTAAGCGAATCATGCCACGTTCAATACGTTATCCCACGCCCGCTCCCTCACAGAGAGGTGGCTTCTATTGACCCTATTACAATGTGAGTCAGTGGGTTCCATGCGAGAGGAGGTATGGTTTTCCCCTCCCATTCCTTCCTTCCTGCCAGGTTCACAGCAATTTCCTTTCACTTTCAAAATGCTCTGGGGCACTGTCTGCAGTCTGCATGCACGGCTTCGTCATTACAGAGCAGTAACTCACTGTCAGGAGTCTGAAAGCCAACCCAATCCTGCGGTGAACCAGGATGAGTGAAACACTCTTGAGCAAGCACTAAGCTCACCCAAGAGTCCAAGAGTTCAAGCTCTGAAGGCCCCAGAGAACCGGCTGATGAACCAGACAAGCCAATTTCTGAAGCAGTATCCTGGTGCCGTGTAGGACCCATTGGCCTCACCTGAGTGGAAGGCGTGCTCACCAGAGAAGGACTCATTCAGGTCAACTCACCAGAGTTTGGTTCATTGTGGGTTTGCCCAGCCGCAAACATCCCCATGCTCTGGTTTGATGACTTCTCCAGATCTGTCTGAACCTGCTCCTCCTTGGGATGCTAAAGCCTTTGTTAAATTACTCTTCCCAGCAGTGTATAAAGTGTCCTATTATTCACTTTCCCTCCTTCTTTCATTGGCTGGGGCTATGAGCAAGTGGAAGCAACTTATTTCTTCTGAGTTAGTGTTAAGAATGGACATGCTAGTAAATATTCAGCATTACCTCAACAGGATATAATTTTTATGCTCTGGTAAGGTCAATTGTATTGTGGAATATATTCCTATTTCCCCTTTTGTGTTCACTTCTTGATTGGTTTAAACAACAACAACAAAAATAAATGCATATATATGCTAAAAATAAAATCTAAACTGTGCCTGTAAACATGAAGATGATAGCATGGAGGGAAGTGACGATTATATTGGAAACATTTCAAATTCATCATGCTGGCACTGTTAAAATTGGAAAGACTGTCATTTGTAAGGTCTGCGTTAACTTATCCATGTTCCATTTGATCATAAATGGAATGTCTCCCAGACATGAGATAGATAGACGGCTGCCAAACTTATTTACTTCTCAGGAGAAAGATGGCCTAGTCAGCGGTTAGCTTATGGCTATATTTAAGATGAGCGTTATTTCCATAAATATTTTGAAGCGAGGAACTCTGTTGAGCCCTCCAATGCCAGACCTGGCCTGGCCAGTACCGTGCCCAGCAGTGATTAAAGATCTCAGTCTGGAACGAAAGAAAGAAGTAGTGTTAAATAAATCATTTAACTCCCAAGCCACAATCAATAACTGTGCAGAGCAGAATGGATAAAAGAAAAATGTCCTTCTCTCACGGATACTCAATCTTCTACTGGGCTACTCCCCTGTTATCCAGGCCAAGGGCAACCTCCTTTTGTACCTAGAATAGTTACAGTTTGCAAAATATCTTCTTTCTACCACTTGCAACAGATGGTACAAATAACTCCTTCTCACAACTTATCTCCATCTCTGCACATCCACCCATTTCCCAGATGAATGCTATTCTTTTATGCACTTTTATCTCTTTTGGTGTTTTCTAGATTTGTTGCTAGTTAAGTCACCTACGTCACCCGACTACAACTTTTCAGTGCCTTGGACTTTTTTTTTTATAGCAGTCCTTGAAACTCCTATTTAACTTGTCAACTTACATTCTGCAACATATGATATATTGCTTTATTTGCTTACAAGGCTTCTATTTTAGCAAAGGATTTTAAATGTGCCCTTCCCCCCATAATCATCCACAGTTTTCAGTTTACAAAGTGCTCTCAATTATGATTTTATTGCACGGCCCCTAGAATTCAACATAAGACATAGGACGGGTGTCACTATCCCCATCTGAATGGTTAGACACAGAGGGCAGGAAGTTAACCTCACCCAGCTTCACACAGCTGCTAAGTAGTGAAGCAGCAAGAACCCCAGCTTCCGGCAATGGTGGCTTCACCATCTCCTCTGTGGTCTGAGTATGAAAAGCCTGGACATCCTTGCCTCGTTCCAGTTTTCAGGGGAAATGGTTCCAATTTTTGTCCATTTAGGAGTATGCTGGCTGTAGGTTTCTCGTAGATGGCTTTTACTATTTTGAGGTATGTTCCCCGTATGCCTAGACGTTCGAGGGTTTTTATCAAGAAGGGGTGCTGGATTTTATCAAAAGCTTGACCCTGCAATCTCCCTACTGGGAATATACCCCGAAGAACTCAAATCACTCTATAAAAAAGATACCTGCACACGTATGTTTATCGCAGCATTGTTCACAATAGCAAGAACCTGGAAGCAACCATGTTGTCCATCAAAAGAGGACTGGATTTTAAAAATGGGGTACATATACACAATGAAATACTACACAGCCATTAAAAAAAACAAAATCATGAATTTCGCAGCAACCTGGATGGAACTAAAGTCTATAATACTGATTGACCTCTCACAGAAACAAATAACTGAGTATCACAGGTTCTCACTCATATAGTGGACCTTGATCATCCAACGTATTACCATAAGAAAATGACTGACAGTGGCGGGAAACTATTGGGGGGGAGGGTGA
>CAUYQG010199165.1:0-14960 GCA_963574415.1 Tarsius wallacei | reverse complement strand
CAGCAGCTGTAGCAAGACTGTTGGCCAGTTATTTTAACAAGTCTTTGCAACTAATTTTTACAAGCATTTTATCAAGTTAAAGACTGTAAAATGCCGTATGTATTTGGGAATTCATGTGTATGTTGACTTGCATGTACCATGTGTACAAGTTGAAGTGAATTCACTATCTGGCTTCTGCAGGATGTCATTGGCTAGGTGATAGAGAGCTACAGTGACTGTCAAAACTACCAACTCATTCCACATCTCACATTAGTGGGTTTAGGACCGATGCTTCCTCCAAGCTTGCTCTCCAGTAAAGGAAGGTGGCTGGTGTAACACCCAGACTAGAATGGGAGGAGGGAGTGCTGGATCTCTGTGTGGACATGTTGACAGTGTGTGTCAAATGGGTGTCTGTCATAGGAATACCTCTGGTCTATGACACACCACAGCCTGCACCAAAAAGCCTGAATGACTTAACAGGAAGAAAGTTTGCTCACTGAAAGATTTGTATTTAGGGTGGGAAATTTGCCTTCATTCTTTATTTTTAAAAATACATCCTGAGAATGGAGCATAGGGGAGAACTTAACTTTTCGCATTCCCTACTAGATTTTTTTCCCTTATATTTCAGAAAATATTGGTGGGGGGGTGGATGGAAACGGATAGCATCTGTTTAATTGATTGGCTTACGTTTGAATAAAGGACCATTTTAAAGAGAAAAGGAGCTACTTACCTCATGGAAGGAAAACTTCATAGTTACTGGAAACAGCAATATTTAGGGAACCTATTAGAAGCAGGAAGGAATCCATACTTACATTCGTTGACTACTCAGCAGAAACGGCCCTGGTTTATTCTATTTATCTTGTAAACCACGTGAAGATCAGCTAGAATTTCAATCAGGCATATGCACCAAAGGGCCTTTGCCCTGGGGACCAAGCATTAGACACAATTAATGAGAGAGATCCCAGTCTTCCAGTTCTTCTGACAAGCCTGACTTCTATATTTTCCATGGGCCCTGTATCGACTGGCTTTGATTCTCATTCAATGAATCAATTTCATTCTCATGGTTCTCTGGTTTCTGGACCCATCTCATCTTCTCATTCTTTTCCCATTAGCTTATCATTTTAAATCAGTCACCTATTCCCATCTCAATTTTTTGTGTCATCATCTCATACCCACTCACTTCACACCCACTCACGCCTGTGGCTCCTACTGCAGTCGAAGCATCTTTGTCTAAAGATTGACACAATTATTCACTTACCTGTTAAGTGCATGTGGGCCTGCCACTCTAGCTGTGCTTTGTTCTAGCCACTCTGGTCAGTCACTATGGCCACTGATAGAAACTGTGGCAGCCCGGATGTAATCCTTCAAATTTTGGTGTTTATTTTTGTCTGGCATTGAAATTAAGGAAAAATTTGCTTTGAACTAGGAACTGGATTATAGGCAAAAGAAAGGCATAAGCATGAACAGTTTTGTGTTTTGCTAAAATGCTCAAAATGTATATTCATTAGTCATCAGTATTCAACCATTCTGATCTTTATTAAATGTTATAGAATGGGGAGTCCAGTGAAACAAATTGGCAAATTAAATTAAATTCTTCTTGGAAATAAAAGACCATACTGGTGGAGAATATTTATAAAATATATTTTATTAAAGTATGCAATTCTTAGAAATGTCCAAATAAATTTCAGTGTGAGCAATTGTAAGGTAAAGCTTATTATTATTACTATTATTATTTTAGATGGGGTCTCACTATGTGGCCCGCTGTCCTCAAACTCCTGGCCTCAAGCAATCTTCCCGCGTTAGCCTCTCAAGTAGCTGAGACTACAGACACACACCACTGGACTCAGGTAATGCATTTTAGAGAGAAAACATCTTTAGTTTACTCATTATTATTGTCTCTAAGCTACCAAAGAAACTCTGTGCTAGCAACTGGCAGAATCTTTGCAGACTATTCCCAACATCCTTCTATGACCAAAAATGGCTACCCAACATTGTCTGGTATAAATGAGATAAAGAAACACACCACCACCACCCTCATATTTCCTTGCATAAAACTTGGTGAATTCACACTAGCACATGATATCTTGATTGATATACCTGACAAGATACATGATAGATCTAAAGAAGGTCCAAGGGAAAGAAAACAACTTCCAATTTATGGAAGGGAATTTTCACACTAAGAGAAAGTAAAAATGATTAAAATAAGCGAACAATCAATCTCAAAAGACACAGGCAAAAAGGACACATTTCATTGATAACTTTTAGAAAATACACTTTTAAAAGGTGACAAAATAGTTGTCTTAAACCAGCAGCCATTGTTATACTTAATGATGCACTATCAATGGCAGTCTTGTTAAAAACAGAACAACTTAAGAATATTTACTCTAACGCTTGTACTTGTTTGTGTTCTTGGATTTGTAACCTATGCAATGAGAGAGGAAAAAAGTATAAAAGTAATAAATTGGAATGAAGGCAACAACATTGTTGGTTTACTTTCTGCCATCTCCTCTCCTAAGTTTATGAAATCAAACATGACTAGAGAAAAGCAAATAGTTGTGATGACTGGTCTTAATTAAAAATTTTGGTCCCTAATTTTAGGTGGTAGATTAATGTAGCCCCTACAATATTCATTATTAAACTATGCCATTCACCTTTCCACTTTTCTAGATGACTATTCATACTTTCTGCTTGTCCTCAAATTTCTAATACCTCCTTCCACCCTCATTATCAGGCTGTTATGACACCAAACTGAAGCAATCACAAGACAAGGTCTTTATCACTTTACTGACCTTCCCGCATATGTGACTACTTACTCTTTATTCCTTTCTATTATTATTTATGAACTGGCCATGTCCTTAGTCAAAGTTGAACCTGTCATTAGGGTATTAGACTTCAAAGATTCTTTCCCCCTCCATAATAGTGTTCTCATCATTCTCTTCTTGTATTACATTTTTTTCTGTTTGTTTTTTGTTTATGTTTCTAAATTAGTCTTATAAGTATAGAAATAGACTGATTTTTCCCATTTAAAAATTATCTTGATTAGGAAGTTCAATATTGTAAAGATGCTAATTATCTTCCAAACCGATTTAAATTTATTAATCTAAATCAATTATCAACTTATCCATCTAAATTGATTTAAATTCTCCTCAAATTAGTTACCAGTCTAAAAAATATTAACATTGTGTGTGTATGTAAAGTGATGCATCTAATGTTTTAGGGAATTGCATAGGACTGAGAGTAGCTTCAGGAAAAACAGAGTTGGATGGATTACTACTGAATATTAGAATATATTATAAAGTTACAAGAGTATCCTTCAAGATGAACAGAGATGCATGGATTACATAATGGTTATTAAGGTTGACTGTAATGTTACAGCATTTATTTTAATGCTATAAAAAGTAATATCCCAGAATAACAGAGCTGGAAGAATTACCTGACTAAATATTATGACTTATTATAACTTGGGCAAATTAAGAAAGGGGAGGTATTTGTGTAAGAACAGACAGGCTAATGAAACAAAACATAAAATACAGACAAATATATATTATATATATTATATATCTATATATGGCTATTTAATTTTTGACAAAAGTAATACTGCATCACATAAAAGGTTCTTTCTGTAAATGGTGTTGGATCAACTGGATATTCATAATTTTTAAAATGACTCCTACCTCACACCATATATTAAGTCTCTTCCAGATAGCATGAACTCTTTTCCATTTCAGTTAATAGACACTTTACCCTTCCAGTTGCTCAGACCAAAAATCTGGAATTCATCCTGATTCTTCTTTTTCTTTCTCGTTTCACACTGAATACATTAGCAAATCCTTGCAGGTCTTTAAAAGCTTTAGCCTCCAGCTCCAATCCTCATTTGATGAGGGTCATTTCTAGGCACACTTTCCTGTCACTTTTGCTCTGACTGCTTCTCAAGTAGAGAAACAGGAAGCAGCCAATATTCATGGGGATGGTCTACAGGTGTCCTCAGGTGAATCAAAGCTGTAACTCTGCTCTACTTCCCAACAAGTCTCCTTGTTTCCACCCTCTAAAATTTATTCTCAACACAACAGCCAGAACCACTGAATCTAAGGCCTCTTGTCACTTTCATGCCCCAAATCGTCTATCTTCCAAAATCACTACAAGTAAAAACTCCAAAGTCTTGCTATGATCCATAAGAACCTCCACAATCTGGTCCTTTATTACACCTTTAAAAAAATCTTACTTATGACTACTCTTTTTCTGATTTGCTCTGACCTTCTTCCGAAAAAGTCACCTTTTTTTTTTGAGTTGGAGTCTCATTCCCTCACCCAGGCTGGAGTACAGTGGCACACTTATGACCACCCCAGCATTGACCTGCTGGGCTCCAGCCATCCTTCCACCTCAGCCTTCCAAGTAGCCAGAACTACAGGCATGTATCACCACACCTGGCTAATTTTTTATTTATTGTAGAGATGAAGTCTCACCATGTTGCCCAGGCTGGTTTCAAACCTGTGAGCTCAGGAAATCCTCTCACCTCAGCCTCCCAAAGTGCTGGAATTACAGGCTTGAGCCACTGCACCCGTCCAAAAGTCACCTTTTTTAGTGAGGCCTTCAACTCTAAAATTTCAACACCCACCCTTGTCATTTTACATATCTCTTCTTTGCTCAATTTTTCTTCCTTTGCCCTAAGCACTATCTATCCTAGCTTGATTATTTTTTAAGATCTGGTTTATTGTTCTTTTACCTTGTGAAAACATAACCTTCATAATCTGCTTTGAGTTTTTTGTTGTTGTTTTGGTCTTTTGTTTTATTGTCTGTTTTTCCAGTACTGTACTCCCAATGCTTAGAAAGTTTGGCTGGCACGTAGTATATGGTTATTTGTCAGTGAATGAATATCTTAATTTGTAGAAAATGAATTACTTTTGAGAAAATCTAAGATAACCCAAAAATTAACACAATAATATGTTTATAAGAAGCAGTTATACTTCATTTAGAAGAATAAAGAGACGAGCTTAGCCAAGAATATTTAGAGGTAAAAAGTGAAAAAGAAGTTTAAAAAAAAAGAGTGGCTGGAAAAAAACTCCTTTAATAGATATTAAAACTTTATATAAAAATTTTAATATGGTGCTATAATCAATAGATTGATGTAACAGGATATAAAGGCTTGGTGTTGATTGCAATATATATACAAACCTAATGCATAATTGAGGAAGCATCTTAAATAAATGGGAAAAATATATTTGAACCAGTATTTCTATTCTCTGGAATTCATTTTAAAAAATTAACAAAGGAGAAAGTAAAAATGTCCTGAATAAATAAATTTATCACAGCATCATTTAAAATAGCAAGAGGTCAGAAATAACTAATCCTCCTGTAACAAAGCAGAGTGATTACATAAACTATAGCAGATCCATACAATGAATTACACTTTTGGCAATTTTTATTGATATAACAAGTACTTATAATAAAGTTTCAGAAAACTACATATCCAATATAATCATAAATATATATAAGCCATAAATACATTTGCAAATAATATATATAAAATGACTGCAAGGATATACATCAAAATGTTATATCTATGTTTCAACAAATGACAAAATATGGAGTGCTTAAATCTGTTAATTAAGAAGGACTGAAAGAGGAATTACATGGAACCTTCCAGAACGCCTGATGAGAGGTGGAGGAGCAGTGGCTGCTCCCCCATGCCAGCCTCAGCCCACTCACTGCCTGTAGAAAATGGTGAAAGAAACCACTTACTAGGATGTTTTGAAGGGCAGACCCGATGCCACTCATGAAGAACTGAGAAAGGCTTATAGGAAGCTGGCCTTGAGTTACCACCCTGATACGAATTCAAATGAAGGAGAGAAGTTTAAACAGATTTCTCAAGCTTAGGAAATTCTTTCTGGTGAAAAGAAAAGGGAATTATATGACAAAGGGGAAGAACAGGCAATTAAAGAGGGTGGAGCCGGTGGCGGTGTGAGCTTCCTCGTGGACGTCTTTGGAATGTTTTTTGGGGGGAAGGTAGGGCACGGAGATAACGGAGAGGTAAAGATGTCGTGCATCAGCTCTCAGTAATTTCTGTAATGGTGCGACGAGAGAGCTGGCTCTGCGAAAGGAGATTTGTGACAAATGTGAAGTCAGAGGGGGCAGAAAGGAGTGGTGGAGTGCTGTCCCAATTGCCAAGGTCCTGGAATGCAAACAGGAACTCATCAGATGGGACTTGGAATAGTGCAGCAAATTCAGTCTGTGTGCATGGAGTGTCTGGGTCATGGGGAACGGATTCGTCCTAAAGACGAATGTGAAGGCTACAATGGAAGACAGATAGTTCAGGAGAGGAAGATTCTAGAAGTTCATATTGACAAAGGCATGAAAGATGGCCAGAAGATAACATTCAATGGTGAAGGAGACCAAAAACCAGGACTTGTGCTAGGAGATGTTATCATCGTGATAGATCAGAAGGACCGTGCTGTTTTTACTCAACAGGAGTAGACCTTTTCGTGTGTATGGATATACAACTGGTTGAAGCATTGTGTAGCTTCCAAAAAATGACATCTACTCTTGACAACCAAACCATAATCTTCACCTCTCATCCAGGTCAGATTGTCAAGCATGGAGATATCAAGTGTGTGCTAAATGAAGGCATGCCAATTTATCACAGACCATATGAAAAGGATCGCCTCATCACCGAATTTAAGGTAAACTTTCCTGAGAATAGCTTTCTCTCTCCTGATAAACTCTCTTTGCTGGAAAAACTCCTAGCTGAGAGATAGAAAGTGGAAAAGGCTGATGGAATGCATCAAGTAGAACCAATGGACTTTGATCCAGTGAGGCACAACTACAATGGAGAAGCATATGAGGAAGATGGACATCATCCCATAGGGGATGTGAATTATACTCACTGCTGGCATTCTGTGTGCAGTAGTGAATGAGTGAAGGACTGTAGTCGTAATATGCTCACCACTTGCTATTGTTTTTGTTTTAATATTCAACTATAGCAGTGTTTTAAAAGTTAAGAATAAGCATAAATATAAAAGCTATGTATGATGACTTCAGTGTGCAAGACAAAGTTTAATACCTGTAAAAATGACTTCAAAAGAAATTCCCCCAGCATTTTTTAGGCCAACTCTTGTCATTGATTTCAACTGTATACATGGACAAGCGTAGACGGAAATGCTAGATATATATAGTGGTTTCAGTGTATGACCCTTCATTGTGAAGCTATAAAATTAAAACTGTACTTAACTGACAATAAAAAAAAAACTTAATTTGTAGAGAAGTATTGGTCTGTGTAGTTACTTGTATTAAGTGGGATTTATTGTGATGCCTCTGCATTTATTCCATTGCCTCAACTGTTACTTAAAGATGGCATAATATGTAATTTAGCCTGTGGTATCAGTGATAGAAATGATACCTTTCTAAAGAAGGGGTTTATCATAATATGCTGCTTCTTGAGGGCTTGCACTTCTAGAATTATGTTCCCTTCTGCTGTACCATCTCTCTCACTCTCTCTCTGTCTCTCTCTCTCTCAGAAATAGATAGAGATATATCTTGACCAGTCCAGGTTATTTTTCCCCTGCTCTTTGGATCATGATAAACCCCTGGGTAGTGACTTCCAGAGCTGGGTAACTTAGAAATTTAAAGTGAAGAGACCTTCACATGGAGAAGTAATCTGCCTGAGAAGAACTTAAGATGTAGGCTGCTTCTAAGCTTGCACACATATAAGCTTCCCGATTACAGCAAATGCAACAAGTAATCTAATATAGGAAGGTGTTTCTTAGGTATGTTACAGGCTTACTTTTAACCATCTGATTTATGCTCCAACATAACTGTAATTTAATGTTGGTAGTACAACAAATTATGATGAATACTTTTAATCGTACGCATAAAGTTCTCATCATATGTCCATGCTTAAATCTAGATATTAGAATGTAAACAATTCTTGAAAAGTATGAATGTCTTTTTCATATATTGATTACAAAGCATTTTCAGTGTGTCAGTACAGCTTTTTATCCCCCAAATCACCAAAGCTTTGGCTTTTTAACTAAGACATGTAACTTCATTTTAACTAGTTAAAATGAGGAATACAAAAAGTACTATTGAACTATAATTCAATATTCAATATTAAGCAAGGTGGGGAGTAGAAGACTTGGCAAACCTTGGAGTGAGAGCAGGAGAGAACTTTCAACCAAATTGTCTGTGGTTCTGTTGCATTTGCTGTAATCGGGAAGCTTACATGTGTGCAAGCTTAGAAGCAGCCTATATCTTAAGTTCTTCTCATAGAGGACACGAGATTTCAAGGAGAAACTAAAACTTGCTGCAAAAAATTTCCCAAACCAGTGTTTGTTTGGCGGTAGGGTCGTTTGCAATTGACAACTTCCTTCCTATTGCCATTGGACTATTTTAGTCCGCTAGATTGCTACCCTAAAGTTTGGTAGATGTTCAAGAAAGTTTAATTGATCAGTGTTCAAAATAATGCATGTGATGAGAAAAAAGAATTATATAAATCTATAAAAGTATTAAGGGGCATATATGGACATGGCAAACACAGACTTTCCTACTAAATCCTAGAATTAGGCAGGTCCTCTTTAAACCTTGAACATTGTTCATCTAAAAAAAAATTCAGAACTGCTTTAAATTATGGGTATTGTAGATGCCACTGGAGATGGAGTCTAGCCTTGAGAAAGGTCATTTGGATAATTATGCCACCCTACATTACCAGAGTCACAAATAGTTCGCAGTCACATTTCAAGTACAAATGATTCAAAAAGCTTTTAATAAAAATGGAACATTAAGTTTTTTTCTCTCTCGTTTCTTTATCTCTTTAAACACATTTGGCACCTACAAATAAAATTTAAAAATAGTTTCATTGCCAAGGTCATATTTTTATCTTTTAAAAAATAAATGCAAATTTAGATATGCCCTGATTAGTAGATGCTATAAAAATTATTTGGCTTAATATTTTTAGCATGAATTTGTATGCTGCTAATCTAAATAAAGCAAATAGCATCAAATCTCCTTAAAACCAAAAGCCTACATAAATAGAAAAGACTTGCATTATAATAATAGAAAAGATGGGGTCTCCTGAATTACCTTGAACTATTATACACAGTTACACTTAAAGTTGCCTGAACACATGGCATCATAGACTACCCTATTTTTAAATTTGTCCCCATTAAATATACTCTGGTCAACAAAATCCAGCCATCTTATTAGTTTTTCAGTTTTTATTAGGATCCTAAGTGTGATTATTTTTACTGAAATATTTTTCATTAAAAAATAGAAAAAATGGAATTTGAGCTGTACCTTCACCCTTAAACTTTGTGCCAGAAGAGTTATTTGACAAAGTCTTTACCTGTTAATGAGCAATTGACTGAATATAAAAACATGACCCTCTAATGCAGTCAAGAAAACTTCTGTTCTAAGAAAAGGATGTATTTCCTTGTTTTGATGCTTTTCATTTGCAGTCTGTCTCTGCTGAAAGAGAGCTTTCAATTTTCCCCAAGACCACAAAATATCCCTACTTCTCCCTCATCATTGTGGTTCCCAGTTTATTTATCAGTTGTGGCAAAGGGTAACCTTTTACACCATACTTAGCTAAATATTGTTTGTTTTAGGAACAAAGCACAGAGGACAAATATTCCAACGTGGGTTTCCATTAGGGAGAGAGTGGAACTAACACTTGAACTCCAGCTGATTCTCAGCCCCTCAGCCCAGCCGTGGAGGCAGCTGAAACTTCAAAGAGCCCTCTAGGTTCTCAGGAGACACTTAGGCTCTAACTTGCACAGAGGAGGCAGGAATTAGATCGGGTGCAATTAACCCGAGAAGTTCATAGGTTCTAGGCCCCAGGCTAGGAGAAAGCTGGAAAGACACTACAGCACTCTGAGTTAATTATTGCATAAACACACCATATGGAAACGGGGGTCTCTTCTTTTAAGGAGCCTCTGCAAGGGACTTTTCTTGGTCAGGATTTATGCTGATTCCAGTAAACTAAATATGGAATAAATGTTAACCTAAGAGAAATCAAAATGAAAAGAAACTACCTCTACTCAAGGTCACCCAATATGAATAAAGAAAATCTCCTTCAAGCCTAAAATATGATTAATGCGGATCAAGTGATTAAAAAAAAAAGAATATACTCCATTTCTTTAATTTTTAAAAATGCATTAGTCACGACCCACTGAATTGATTTCATGGTGCATTAATAGGTCATGATCCTCAGTTGGAAAAACACTGGTCTTATAGGAGCCCATTTATGAGCGGTAAAAGATTTAGAACTGGTGTACTGGGCCTGTGAGTGGCCCAGATGTGTAATTCTTCAAGGCAGTGTGGCCTGAGAAAGAGGAAGTATAAGGTTGCAGGGCCACCAAGGAGAAAAACTTACATTTTCTTCACCAACGTGGGCTTTCCTGGGATCAGACTGTGAGGTACGACAGTGTGGGCTGTTTTAATGGTCTTGCCCGTTTGTTTTTCAGCACATCTCTCGGTCACGTTTTGATAGGACTGTTAGTTCAGGCTTGCATTGTTACCAGAGGAACAATGGACAAGAAGTGCATTACAAATGGGGCAAAATCCAGATGGAGGTATTGGATAAGAGCATAGACTGTGGAGTCAGACTGGCCTTGAAGCAAATCTTGTTTCTGTCATTTGCTAGTTGGTTACCCAGGCAATTCACTTAACATCGCTGAAATGTTTTCTTGGTGGAATTTATCATGAAATGAAAGTACTTAGCATAATGCTGGAAACAGGATGCTTAATAAATGGTAGATGTGCGATATGATTTTTAAGCAAGGCTCTGCTAGTGACTAGTTGTGTGATTTCTTTTTTTTTTTTTTTTTGAGTTGGAGTCCCACTGGATCGCCCAGACTGGAGGCCAGTGGCCGCTCCCGGCCACCACAGCCTCGACCTGCTGGGCTCTGGCGATCCTTCCGCCTCAGTCTTCCGAGTACCACGCCCGGCTATTTTTTTGATTTATTGTAGAGATGAGGTTTCGTCTGCCCAGGCGGGTCTCGAACCCGCAGGCTCAGGCAATCCACTCACCTCAGCCTTCCAAGGCGCGGGATTACAGGCTGAGCCACCGAGCCCAGCTAGTTGTGTGATTTCATACCACTCACTTAACATATGTGAGCCAGGAGAAGCTATGCCTCTGCTTTCTTTATTGGTAAAGTTGGGAGCTTGAGTAAGAGGTGTAATGGCTTGAGTAAGAGGTGTAATGGCTCCCTAGTTTTAGATTCCTTTAATTAAAATACACTGCCACTAGGAATGTAGGAATACTGCGACCAGGACATGGGAATGTATCTGCCAGCTCGATTTGCAGAAAATGTTTCCTTTGAGCTCTCTTCTATCATCCAAACATTGGCTTCTCTTAGAAACTGCTTTGTTTGTAAACATCCTTCAGAAAGAGAATATAACTATAAAATTAAACTTTTGACGACAAGTTTTAGCAGAAAAATAAGCAGACTATAGTGACACGAGGCTGTGTTGCTTAGATGCCAGAAATCATGAGAGTTTTGCTATATATCACTGACGACAATTTGACTGCGATGAAGGTTTTCCCGGTTCAGTATTATGAGAACTTCTGCCTCTTGGATTCTATAAAGATCATACAAAGTACTTCTTTTGCTTTCTTTTTTTAATCTCAATAATCAGCTTCTTCTCCGTTCAGGAATGAAATCTAGTCTTAACTACTAGAAAAGTAAGTCCTGGTATCCTTTCACTTCCAGTGCCCTTTCTGCTTCACTCTAGGTCAATGATGCATTTCAGAAGTCACTCAAGATGGGACCTCTTCGTTGGCTCTGAACGTTCAGTCTTCCACCTCCTTTTACTTTTTCATGATCTAAAATAAATGTCCTTCTCCTTCCTATGCATTTCCTCTCTTTTGGTTAGAATTCATGCCTTTCAGCATCTCAGGTCATTTTTGCCTCATCCGCATCTACAGAATCTCTTTTCCTTCTCCCTCCTGTCCCTTCTCTGTGCCTCCATTTTAGTGTAGGGTATTTTTTATGTCTCACATGTACAATTGAAATAGCATTCTCATAGGTCACTTAGCTTCCTTTTCCCCCTCATTTCAATACAGTCTCGCTACAACTATTACCCCAAATTCTCTAAACCACATCACTAAGTCACATTCCCACTTTTAAAGCCATCAAGTACTCAATGCTCAAAGAAAAAAAAAAACAATCCAAGCTTGGAACTCCTTTGTAGAATATCACTCACCGACTAGCTATCTAAAATTTATCCTATCAGACTTCTGCTCGCCATGATGTCGGGACTAGCACTAACTAAACTTGTGCTAAGACATCAACAACTACGCCCCTGATCAAAATGATGTGAAATAATGAGTTCAGATGTTTAACAATAGGCTGCCCGGAACTGTGAACCTTGGCAGAAAAAGCAAAAATGAGTTACATGATCATTCCAAAGCACATCATCTTAAAAGCAGACAGAAAAAACACACATCATCTACAGGGGAATGTTCATAAGAATGATGGTTGTCTTCTGATCAGAAATAATGGAAAACAAAATCACCGTTTTTTTCCTAAAAGAAAAAACAAAACACCGTGAGCCTAAAATTCTGTGCTCAGATAAAGCATCTACCAGAAATGAAGTTGAAGAGATTATAGGACCGGCCAAACCTGAAACAGTTCATCCCTGTGAGACTTGGATTTCAAGAAGTGTGTAAAGAAGGTCTTCATTGTGCAAGTAGTCCCAGTGCTTGGAGAGACATGAGGGAGGGTTGCTTGAGGATAGGAGTTTCAGACCAGCCTGGGCATCACAGCAATACCTTGTCTCTACAAAAAATTTAAAAATTAGCCAGACATGGTGGCGCATGCCTGTCGTCCTAGCTACTTGGGAGACGAGGCAGGCACAAGCATTTAAGGTTTCAGTGACCTATGATTGTGCCACTGCACTCCAGCGTGGTCAATAGAGCAAGACCCCAACTCTAACAAACAAACAAAAACAATTTAAAAAAAAAAAAAAAGGTCTTCTGGTTAAATAATGTTATATGAAAACCTAATTCTCCATAAAGGAATAAGGAGTGTCAATTATGGTTATTATATGGATAAATACAAAATTATTTTTCATATTTCAATTAAAAAATGAAGTGACTCTTTAAAGCAGAAATAAATATAATACCATGAGGTTTAGCAAACAGTAACACAAAAAATGGAAAGGGTGAAATGGAATTATACCTTTAAGATTCTTATACATAAGTTAGTATAATATTGAGGGTATACACTGATTGATTAAAAATGCATATGGTAGCCGGGCTCGGTGGCTCAGCCTGTAATCCCGCGCCTTGGGAGGCTGAGGTGAGTGGATTGCCTGAGCCCGCGGGTTCGAGACCCGCCTGGGCAGGCGAAACCTCATCTCTACAATAAATCAAAAAAAAAAAAAAACTAGCCGGGCGTGGTAGCGCACGCCTGTAGTTCCAGCTACTTGGAAGGCTGAGGCGGAAGGATCGCTGGAGCCCAGCAGGTCGAGGCTGCGGTGGGCAGGAGCGGCCACTGCACTCCAGTCTGGGTGACGGAGTGAGACGCCAAATCAAAAAAAAAAAAAAAAATGCATATGGTAAATCCTAAAGCAACGACTAAGAAAATGAAACAAAAAATATGTGAAGAAAAGTCAGTAGAGGAGATGAAATGACGTACCAAAATATTTTTAATGCCCCCAAAAAGTGAGGGTGAAGATCACAGAACAGCTGAAACAAATATTTTTAAAAAGGAACATTGCCAACATATCGATTATTACATTACATGTAAATGAACTAAACTGTCCAATAAAAGATATTGTTTATCAGACTGGATTAAAAACCAAGGCCCAACTAAAAGAGACTTATATTAAGTGTAAAACCGCAAATAGTTTAAAATTAAAGGATGGTAAAATTGTTGTGAATAGTGTCACGCAAACACTCATCACAAGAAAATCGTGCCTATTGCATGTTCATTGCAGCGTTATTCACACCAGCCAAAATGAAAAAGGAAATCAACCTAAGCATTTGACAATGGATGAAGGGATAAAGAAAATATGGCATATGTATCCCATAAAATAACTATTCTTCTTTTTAAAAGAAGGGACTCATTTGCAACAACATGAGTGAACCTAGAGAATATTTGATTCAGTGATATAAGCCAGGCACAGAACGACAAATACCATGATTTCTTTTATGTGTGGAGTGTAAAAGTGTCAGACTCATAGAAAAAGCAAAATGGTGGTTACCAGAGGCTGGGGGTTGGGAGGTTTGGGGAGTTGTTGGTCGAAGCACACAAAATTTCGATTAAATAGAAAATATAAGTTCAAGAGGTCTCTTTTTTTTTTTGAGTTGGAGTCTCACTCTGTCGCCCAGACTGGCGTGCAGCGGCCGCTCCCGGCCACCGCAGCCTCGACCTGCTGGGCTCCAGCGATCCTTCCGCCTCAGCCTTCCAAATAACTGGAATTACAGGCGCGCGCTACCACGCCAGGCTAATTTTTTGATTTATTGTAGAGATGAGGTCTCGCTTGCTCAGGCGGGTCTCGAACCCGCGGGCTCGGGCAATCCGACATGCATTTCTTTTAGGCCAGTAGAAAGGGACAAGGAAAGGAAGGCTGCAAGCTCAGGACCAACTAAGGGATCTAACTTGAATGACATCTCAGTAAATGTCTCAATAAACCGAACAATGCATCATGGTCTAGAATGAAACAGGAAGGGCTTCCTCACAGTAAAGGGAACATGGAAATTATTTTTTCAAACATTAACACTAAATTCCCTTCCTTACTAGAGAAGCAACTGATTATTGAGATACATTTTTAAATGCCAAATGTGGGTGTTCGATTAGTTATTTTTTACTACAAATACTAGAGAATATATTATTATGTTCCGGTTTTAAAAACGAGTCAGAATTAGACTAGTAGTTTCATTCCGGTTAGACAACATTTCATATTTGATGATTTATATGGATTTCAGTTTGAAGGATGATATTTTTGGAAGAAAAAAGTATATATATATTTTTTTTAATGAGCAT
>CAUYQG010199163.1:0-36835 GCA_963574415.1 Tarsius wallacei | reverse complement strand
GGCTAATTCCCATCTGTGAATACTGCCTCTTTATACCTTGGTTTTATCGTCTGACCCTTGCTATGTTCTGTAAAACACTTTGACTAGGTCAGAATCTCCCGAGGCTTTCCTGGAGTGGCTGCTTAGAGGGATAGCCCTGCCCCAACTCTGCCTTCACAGAGATTCCTTGGCCACCCAAACTCCCAACACCCCTTTCATCTCTGGACCTAGCCAAACGGGTTGCCCTGACTTCACTGCGGTCAACTCTCTCTTCCCAGTCTTCCTCGCCCACAGGTCAACAGGTACGGGCCACACTTCATGATGGTGAGTAATGATGATATGGTGCAATGCTCTTGGGTGAAATGTTTATCTCGTAGCTTTCAAGCTCTTCTGGCCCTCAAGACTCGTTATGGTGTGTGAAGACGAAACTCTGGGGGCATGGAGGAAGGGCCTCTCATCCGCCCTCGGGGTCTTCTGCTGCCTCTCCAGCTCTCAGCTGCTCCCTGTGTCCCACTGTGCCTGTTTGCCTGACCCATCCTCACCTCCAAGAAGCTTCCTGTCAGCCCCTGGTGCCCAGAGAAGCATTGTCCATTCCCTGCTCCGGATTGTTCATGGGTCCTGCATGTCCCCCAGACTTACCAGTGATTCTAAATTTGTTTTGGTCATATCAGTTGGACTTACAAATATTGGCTGCCACGAGGAGGGTGGCTCATTCCTGTAATCGCAGCACTTTGGGAGGTCAAGGTGTGAGGATCTCTTGTAGTCAGTTTGAGAGCATCTTGGACAACATGGCCACACCTCAGCTCTGCAAAAATTAAAAAAAAAGAATAGCCAAATGTAGTGACACATGCCTGTAGTCCAGCTATTCAGGAGACTGAAGTGGGAGGATCCCTTGATCCCAGAAGTTGGAGGCTGCAGTGAGCCATGGTACCATCACTGCACTGCAGCATAGCGGGTGACAGAGTAAGATCATGTCTCTACAAAAAGAAGAAAAAATTGGACGCAACGCCATTTCAACCTCCATACATCAGTGTCTTTGGGCAGAACTCCTTGCCATCCTGTCAGCTGCCTTCCTGGGATGCACACACTCGCATGAGTTCTTTCCACCCTACGGAAGAGACGGTGTGGAAAGCTGCTTCAGAGAATGTTCCCTGCCCCCACATGACACGGCTGGACCCAGAGTGGTCAATGTTTAACCAGTTGAGTGATCTCAGAGTTCTATTTGGGAAGAGGGCAGAGGTACTGAAGCTATGACTCTCAGACTGTTTATATCAGATCCATCTTCAGAAGTTAACTTCAAAGAGAAGAGATTGGGGCATACAGTGGCCATCGGAGCCTCTATCTCCTTCTGCCCTCTAAACAAGGTCCCCCATTTCTGCACCATGCCATTTCGGTTGTGGCCGAGGCAGGGCTCCTTCTGCAGGACAACAGTGGGGTGGGATTCTGGTTCCCGGGCTCTCCACCCACACCATGGACAGAGGATGCTTCAAAAGAGATCTCCCAACAGGTTATACTGAGGTGGGGATGGGGGACCACAGCCCCGATCTACTCACAGCCCCACCCTTCCTCATCCTTCCGCCCTGGCATCCCAAAGGAACAGGGCCAGGTCTTGTCCAAACTCTAAGCTATATATTTTCATCCTTAGGGCTGCACCCCAAGGGATAGCAGTAATAAAAAGAAAGCTTCTCTTGTCTCAACGTGGAAGAAAATCCTCACTTTAAATTTTGACATAGTAACCCTATTTGGTAACTCCTTATTCCCATGATACACTCTGGCTTGAGATTATTTTTCTTGCCAAAAAAAATGCATTTTTGAGTTTCAGAAGTTTATCATTAATGGCATCTTTCATTGTATGTAATTTGAAACACACTTGTCCACTTCCTCCAACTCCACAACAAAAATACAGAGACCGATCGGTTTCAGCAAAACATCATGAGCATTTTGTAGAAAAAAGAAAAACAGAAAATAATCAGTATTTCCAAATATGCACTAATTCAACAACTAGTGATCAAATATTTTGAGTCCAACACACATCGCTAACACTATACAGTGGAGTTAAAGAGTACAAGATTGGATGAGAAAGGAGGCAGAGGACGTCAGAATACAAGTTTATTTTCATCTCATTTTATTGCAGAGATGTGGGGTACACATGAGGATTAACTACACAAGTGCGATGCACGCAGGTGAACTCTAGGCCTCCAAGTGGTCCTTACTCCCCCTGGTGTGGGACCAGCTGCTTTGTGTTGTCATACGCTCCGTCCCTCCCTCCCCCGGCAGTGCCCAGTGACTGCAGATCCCTCCCTTGTGCTAATGTGATGAATGTCCAGGGCCTACTTATGTGTGAGAACACGTAGTATTCAGCTCTTTGTTTCTGGGATAGATCACGAAGTATGATGGTCCCCGACTCCATTCAAGTTTTTAAAAAGGACGTGAAATCCAGAAGCTCTAAGAATGCAACGAAAGACTGTCCTTCTCAAGGTTGAACCTGGTTGGACAGAACGCGTCCACACCTTCCTTGCACCTCTCTGTCTTGCAAGGAATTAGACGGCCTTACCTCCTGCTGTGAAGAGAAGACCCCTGCTCCCTGTGGCCTCCCTTCTGAGATGCTAAAAGCTTGGCCCAGAACCATGTTTCCCAATGTCTCATCCTGCCTCCTTTCCCAGTGTTAACCAAATAATTTTTATTAGATTTAATTGAATTAGCGTAGTGACTAAGTCAAAGAAGAAAGTATAATTATTTTCTTGCATCATAACTCCCCCCAAAATGCACTGATATTAATGCAAATTAATAACATAGCTATTAATAAGTTGATAAGAGGCATGGAGGCTCACGGCTTGAATCCCACCACTTTAGGAGGCCAAGATGAAAAAATCTCTTGGGGCCAGGAGTTCAGCCTGGACAACAAAGCAAAACTCCATCTCTACAAAAAAGTAGAAAAATTAGCTGGGTATGGTGGCACATGCCTGGTTGAGGCAGGAGGATTCTTGAGCATAGAATTGGAGGCTGCGGTGAGCCTTGACGGTGCTACTGCATTCCAGCCAGGGACACAGAATGAAACTGTCTCAAAAAACTAACAAACAAGCAAAGACAGAACACTGTATGTAAACTTATCAACATAAAATCAATTGAATTAAACATCCTATTAAAAACCTGCCGTTTAAATGAAAATAATTATGAATTTCTTTTTTTTTTTTGAGTTGGAGTCTCACTCTGTTGCCCAGACTGGAGTGCAGTGGCCACTCCCGGCCACTGCAGCCTCGACCTGCTGGGCTCTGGCAATCCTTCCACCTCAGCCTTCCGAGTAGCAGGAATTACAGGCACGCGCCACCACATCCAGCTGATTTTTTGATTTATGGTAGAGATGAGGTCTCACCAAGTTGCCCAGGCAGGTCTCGAACCTGCGGGCTCAGCAATCCACTCACCTCAGCCTCCCAAAGCGTGGGATTACAGGCTGAGCCACCGAGCCCGGCTATAATTGTGAATTTCTTTCCAGTTCATCACAATTTACCCTTGGGTGTATTTACAGTCTGGTGGCTACCTGTCACTCTTTGGAATGATTTTCCCTAAGTTGGTGAGCTCAACCATATTGTTGGGTATGCAGATTTCTCCGACATTTTTGTAAGTCAACTGTGTGAATAATTATAATTACTTTTTCAAGATCACTTTGAGAAAGTATTGTGGAAATGCACATAGCTTTATTAAAACAGACTCGTCTTGATTAGAACTAAGAACCAAAGGTATTCTTGAAGAAGAAGGAAATGATATAGACCAACATAGATTGGAAGGATACAAAGAAGGGAGAAGGTGCAGGCTGTCCTTGGCCTTGACATCAGGTAAGAAGACACGATTCTTATGAATGGATTTTGCTTGACCCTGTCATTTCTCTTCAACAGCTGCATTTACTACTCATCGATTACTCAGCTTTCCCTGGCAGTGTCCTGCACACTACACATTTTTTCCTCTTTTTTGGCAACTGAATCTAAATTTTGTTTGGGAAAGCACATGTCTAGAGGAACTCAAATCATTCTTCAAAAGAGCTACCTTCACACGTATGTTTGTTGCAGCTCTATTCACAATAGCAAACATTTTTTTAATTAGCTGGGCAAGGGGACATGCATCTATACTCCAATCTACTCAGGAGGCTGAGGCAGGAGGGTTGCTTGAGCCCAGGAATTTGAGGTTCCAGTGAGCTATGATCAAGCCACTATACTCCAACCTGGGCAACAGTGCATAGCGCAACACCATGTCTCACAAAAGGGGGGGGGGGACAAGTAAAAAAGCATAAAGGAAGATTAAAGAGGTTTACAGCTCATATTTGTTTGTGCTAAACACTTCACATGCATTATCTCATTAAAAGTGACTGGAGACAAGTGAGAAAATAAAAATAATAAAGAAAAAACATAGCTCTACACAGAAAATGACAGAAGGAAATTAAAGAATGAGATTATGGGTAGGCATAATCATACTAAGATGAAAAAATTTAAGATGATAACACAGACATCATAGTGAACATTGTTACTCCAGGTGTGGTTCTATGATCCAGCAGTATCACCTGAGTGATTGTTAGAATTAAAAATTCTCAAACCCCACCCAAGAATTACTGTAGCATAATCTGTCAGCAAGATCTCCAAGTGATTCATACGCACACTAAATCCTGATGCAAATATATAACATACTGTAAAGTGGACACTATATACAAAACCTCTGAAGTGGCCAATTAAATTGCTCCCTAAGATGGTGTTAGATATTGTCAGTGACCCAGCTATCTACCATTCCCAATCCTGTTCTTTCTTGCCTGTCTTCCATGATTGAGAATTTAAAAAGCCAAACCCTTTCTCTGCCTCTCTTGCAGCTAAAAGTAGCAACGGCCAGCTAGGGGACAAGAAGACATAACGAAATGTCTACAGAGTGGTTTCTGAAAAAAATTTCCCTCCTTGATAAAAGTAGACTGAGGTAGCTTCAGCTAGAGAATCAAAAAGTACGTTAATAATAATAAAAAAAAGAGTAGAGGCAATGAGGTGATTCCTTTTTGCTACTTGCTCACGTCTCTGGTGCCAGGAGTCTTACTGTAGAGAGATATTGCTGAGAACCGGGACAGCCACTTAATGATTAACAAAAGAAGTCATCAACATACTAAAATAGCTAAATGAAGTGTTAGAAAGAGCCTGGGTCCTTGGTGACATCACTGAGACTTTACCACCCAAACTGCCCACCTTTGGACTTGTGTTTTGTGAGGTCATTAAAAGTCCTTTTGTCTAAGACAGGCTCTGATACTTATTGCTAAAATCACTCTTAACGGCCCTTAGGGACAGCACAGAATTGAGGAAAAAAGAGAAAGGGAGGTTATTCTACATATAGAAAGTTCAAAATAGGGTGTCCAAAACACAGGAAGGACTCTGAAATGTTTAGTGAGAGTGCAAATGTAATTAAATCAGTTATTTCAGATCTCAAAAAAGTTTGGAGTGTGCTTACTTGTTCTCCTATAAAATCAACTTGATGGTCAGTAATCTCTAATTCGCTTTGTAATTTACAGATATAAAATGTGGGTCACCCTTGGTTTTTAGTCCTGGATTTTAAAACACTGTTCATCTAAATCACTAATTAAAAATGACAAACTTTGCTACTTGTTTGTTTACCAGGTTACTTTCAAACCTTGTTTGTTTCAAATTGCGCATTGTTGTTGCTACACAGTCACTGTACTTCATGAAACCTACTAAAACGTAGAGTTTAAGTTCAAAAGAGGCATCAAAGTGATGTAAGAAACAAATAGGTTATGTTTTCCCCATGAAAACTACTTATGATTAAAAATTTGTTAGCAGAGAGAGTATTTTCTACCGTTTTCTTTGCTTTCCTCTAAGTTAAAACGTCTCCTTTGGAAAAAGAATAAAAATTTCAGCATCTATTTCTGTTTAGAACTGAAATTTTCCATGACAGTTCAACCACACTCCACCAATATAAGAGTACTACTGCTGTTGCTGTCACTGTTGCTCCTGCCACGGCCACAAAAAGAAAGTGCAGCAAAAGGCATGAATTACCAGAATTTTCAAAGGATTCGGTTTTAAATCTCCTAATTATATAAGAATATTCATTTTATAAAGAAAGATTATATGCCAGGTGCAGTGGCCCAAATCTATAATCTCAGCATTATGGGAAGCCGAGGAGGGAGGATCACTTGATCCCAGGAGTTCGAGACCAGCCTAGGCAACATAGCAAGACATCATCTCTACAAAAAAAATAAAAATATTAGCTGGGTGTGGTGGCATATGCCACCACGTATTCCCAGCTACTTGGGAGGTTAAAGCAGAAGGATTGCCTGAGCCTAGGAGGTCAAGGCCGTGGTAGACTGTGATCATACTCCAGGCTGGGCAACAGAGTAAGAGCCCAACTAAAAAAAAAAAAAAAGAAAGAAAGAAATAGAAAGACAGAATATATTTCAACACTTGTGAAAGAAAAATATTTTACAAATCTATGCATGCACTTTCTTCTCTACCATTATAATATTAACTCATTTGCAGTTGCTGACATGAATTCACATCATTCCAAATTCTGTTTCTGAATGCTGCAACATTGTCATATGTATGTGTTATTATATACTTTTTTACTTGAAAATGAATAGTGAGGCAAGGAGAGAGAAAGCTAATTGAGATAATTATCTGATATCAACTGCACAATGTTGTTATTGATTTACGTAGCTGGTAAAAATTGTAAGCTGGTCATTATTTTGTTGTGATTAGTGTTGTATACTTGTATTTTGGTATTTCAGAGCTTCCATACTTGAATGTTTAAAATAATTTACCATAATTATGGAAAATGAAAAAATATATGCTGATGAGATTTCTGAGGTCAAAGGCGAATCCAGTGAACTTATTAGTGATAGTGAGACAGATAGTGATGCAATGATACAATGTAAACAAAGACATATATATATACATATATGTCTTTATTCAGATTATAAACTGGATATATATTTTATGTATTCTGTACTTTGTATATTCAGATTATAAACCGGATATATATTATATACACATAAAATATATATCCGGTTTATAATCTGAATAAAGATACAAAGTACAGAATGCTAGTCAGAGAAGTGTCTTAGGCAAATACTGGGTATGTCTGCAACTTTCGGCTGTATTGTGAAAAAGGAAACAATTTTAAAAAGACCATTTCATTTGTGCTTAGCGACGGAAGTCTGTGGTAATCAGCTTCAGATTTTTTTTTATTTTCACCCGCTCTCAGTATTAGGAAAGTAAAAAATTTGCTGATCGTGAATGTGCTAATATAACTAAACCTTTTAGATCACTTTGAACTTTTACAGTCATCAACTAATTAATAATATTCATGCTCTAGAAAGGTTAAAATAGAAAGAGAATGTATTTAGACTTGTTGGGCATGTATCCAAGGAGAGCCCTTTGAGAGATATGTGAACGTTGTTTCTGGATTTGGTTTATTTGGGTTTTTTGATTTGTTTGTTTTGGGCTCAGACTTTTTTCTGGAGGGTGCTTGGTTACTATCACTTCAGTAAAGATGGAGTTCAACAAATCATTTAGGATATTCAAAGGTTAATATAACAAATAGTTTAGGTTATTCAAAGATTGATATAACATATAACAGTATACTCAAAGTTAATGCATACATAGTCAAGTAACTGTCAAATTCTAACGTGCACAGGAATCACCTGGGGATCTTGTTGAAATACGGACTCTGAATCAGTAGATCTGGGTGTGGGCTTAAGATTCTGTGTTTCCCACAAGGCTTCCAGGTGAAATCATGCTAGTAGTTCACAGATCATACTTTGAGTAGCAGAAGTCTAGTATTATATCATTTATAAAGTGCTTTAATTTGCATAATCTCATAATTTTTATTATGTTGTCATTATATCAATGCGGAAGAAAAAATAGTAAGTTAATAAGATCTTCAGGTTTTTATCAAGGCTGTGAGTAATAATGTTGACATTTCAGCCCATTTAATCTGACATAAGTCTAATTTCCTTTCTACTTCCAAAAAGAAGCTCTCCCCATACCCTCCCCCAGGTAAGACACCCAGTCCTTTGGGTCAAACAAGAACTAATTTTGCAGTCCTTCAGTTTGTTCAGACTAAACATTATCTAGCCAATGAATGTACTAAATCCATCAATTAATTTCGCAGAATAAAATAGAAGGATGAATTTGGCTTTACTTACATATCAGCACACGTTGTAATTTGGGTTTTAATTAGATATTAGAATGTTAATAGAGAGAAATGTCCACTTAAATATACTGCGTGGGCCATTAGTATGCCAGCTTTCTATAAAGCAGAAGTTAATATATTTTCAGATGGGAGAATGAAGAATGGAAAACAGACTGTTTCTAATTAGAAGATGCTTCTCATGGCACAGGGAAAAATAGCATTAGGGTTTCATTTTCTTCCCTCTTTTGTCTTCTCCCTCTCTCCTATCTGCCTCCTCCTTCCTTCTCTTCCACTGCATACACGTCTATAAAACCCTTTAGGATCTGATTTCATTATTATGATTCAACTAACTGAAAAAGTTAAAATCCCTACGAGAGTCTGAGAGCAGCAGAAAATCTGATTATCTGGAGTGCTGTTGGCTAGCTCATGGCATCCATATTTAAGGAAGCATTCTGCAACAGTCATCCCAAATGAGCACATGGCAGACCTCTCCATGCAGCCATTATTATTCAGTCATTGTTTGCTATGTTTGAATTAACAGTGACAGCACACATCATGCTTATTAGATGATGTTTCTATTTAATTTCTTATTATCTATTAAAATATCTTAGCTCTCGCAGTAAAGACACACAAAAAAAGTCATATACAGAGACTCAAGGACCACCCACATATTACTTTACTCATCCTTTCCAAAATATAGTTCCTAAAGAGTTTACTTGAAAAAACACCACCACCACCAAATTAGTACTGTAATGTTGTACTTCTGGTTCTGATGAGAGTGTTGTGAAAAGAAAATAAATTGTTGCTTTGAGCCAAGATACATTCATTTGGGGGCTTGGGGGCGACTCTGATTTGTAAAGTTGTCAGGTGATGAAAAGATGGCTTCAATATACCCTTTGATGGCATCAAAATACAAACTATATCAGTACTGCTATTATTTCATTCTACACAACTGCCAGGGAGACTGAAAATGAGGGCCAGCATGGATCGACCTGCTGAAGAACCACTGCCTCTGACACACACACGTCAAATATTACTCAACTCATAAGATATACGAGGGTTGTGAAAAGCCAACTGCAAGGTAACCATTTAAGAGTTATCTGAACTAAGGCCTCAGTCCCAAGGGTTAGTTCAAGTAAGGCATGTAGGGGGATTTTCAATGGATTTTCTGAGATCTAAGTCTTTTTTTTTTTGAGTTGGAGTCTCACTCTGTTGCCCAGCCTGGAGTGCAGTGGCAGCTCCCGGCCACCACAGCCTCGACCTGCTGGGCTCTGGCAATCCTTCTGCCTCAGCCTTCCGTGTAGCCGGAATTACAGGCTGCGCGTTACCACACCCCGCTGATTTTTGATTCTCGAACCTGCGAGCTCAGGCAATCCACTCACCTCAGCCTCCCAAAGCATGGGATTACAGGCTGAGCCACCGAGCACAGCTAGATCTAAGTCTTATTACTGTCATTAACCTCCTATTCCAAGTGACTACCATATTGTTGGAATATAGCCAGCACTGGGGTTGTCAGAAAGAGGCTCCAGTGTCTCCTATGTTTTGTGTTCAAAGTCTCCGTGTCCTTCTGAAGTTGTAAGTCACCCACTGCTGCAACAACACCCTTAACCACTGCTGGAGCTTTCATTCTTATTCAGAGTCCTTTCTTTCTTCCTGCTTTTGTTTGATTGGTGAAAAACTAAGCTTGCAGATCTAACACCTGTTGGCCATGTCACAATATTAGAACAAGATAGCTACTCTTTGAGGCTTTCCAAGGATCTATCTAATTGACACTATCATAACAAAATATGATTAAGGTAATCATTTTTGTGATTTTTCTGATTTCTGAGGTTTATGGAAGAATGGTCATCTCTTTATAAAGGAGGGCAAAATAACATAATCATTCACGGTGGGGACTGGGCCACCACATGTAGATATTCACGTGACTTAACAATGGCAAAATAAGCTCATTTTATTTAAGTTTCATTAACTCTAAGTGAATCTTGCTTTCAGCACTGTTTATTCTTCACTGAAAACAAAGTCACAAAAGTTTTCTTCAGCAGAAAACCTGAAGCAAAGATTAAATAGTAGCTTAAAGACTGAAGAATCACTTACCAAGTGCATTTGGTTTAAATTAAAGTACATTCAATGCTCAGGTTCAATTGTAAATAAATGCCTATCCTTTCTAGTAGTGATAATACTCAGCATTTCTTAAATTCTTTTATATTTTCCAATCACTTTCCATAGGGATTGAATTGCTACTAGTCAATAAACATCAATAAAATCTACATCTCGACTCAATGACAAATATCTCATTATGATGTTTTAATGATTGAAATATGTCAGAATGTTATTTTATTTGGAAATTGGTCTTTACAGAGGTAATCACGTTAAAATGCAATCATTAGAGTAGGCCCTAATTCAATCTGATAACAACCTTATAGAAAGGGAAAATTTGGATGCAGACAGGCACCAAAAGAAGATAGTATGACAGTATGAAGACACACAAGGAGAAGATGACTATCTATACGCCAAGGAATGTCGGAGGCTACCAGAAGCCAGGGAGACATGGAAGGGATCTTTCTCTAATGCCTTCAGAGGGTACATGACCCTGCTAACACCTAGATTTCTAGCTTCCAGGGTGTAAGAATATATTTTTGTGGTTCTCAGTCCCCTGGTGATACTTTGCCATGGCTGCCCTAAAAAACTTCCACAAGGTTTCTCTACTCTTGTACAAATATGGACTGACCTTGCCCAAAGGCTTGAAAAGGGTGTTTTTGCCATGAAGCAAAATGCATGAGCTCTAAAAGCTGCACAGCAGAAGCCAAATCATCATGAATAGACTTAGGAGGAGAAGGAGCAGGAAAAGGAGGAAGAGAAGGAGGAAGAGGAAGAACAATGAGGAAGAAGACTTGCGGGTGGAAATAGGAGAAAGGATGGGAAGAGAAGGAAAAGAAAGAAAGGGAAAAAGAAGAAAGAAAAAGAAAGGAGACTAGAAGAAAGAGAGAAAAAACAAACTACCAAGACTCAGGCAAGAAGATAGAAGGAATATGATGTCAAAGGATGGGTGTGGGGTAAGGTAGAGGAACTGAAGGAGTTTCGTGGGTTTGGAATGTGATGATGAACCCAAAGAAGTCCATCTTGCCCTAAAGTTGAAATGTCTGCGTCTCCTACAAAACATGTAAAAGGAAAAGAAAAAGAAATAAACAAAATCTAGCCTCAGCTGTCACTCACTCTGAAAGCCTTTATGTGTGAGGACAAGGGAAGAGGGCAGGAAAAAGGGGAAAGTAAGAAACATTCTATTGGTAAGACACACCAGATGGTCCATACTTATCTCATTTGCCTGTCCTCAAGAACCTCTGAATCTTTCTACTTTTTTACCCTCTGTGGTTTTGATCTGAGAGGGGGAAAAATGTATTTCTCTTAGATTCAGCCTACATTTATCCTGGAAGGGATAAAACGCACTTGTGGTTTAACATTTAAATTTGACTACTAATTAATATCACCTTTCGACTGCCCCTCTGGTTTTCAGTAGTGCCTGGAGCCACTGCCATTTCTAAGAAAATTTCTCTTGTCATTTCTTGTGAATTTCTAGGTGTCCTCCATATAGCAGGCAGAAATCTGTTTGACATTTTAAAGAAAATATTTTGGTTTAGCTCTAGGTTTCTTCTGCTTAAATCAATCAGTCAATCATTTCACTTTTTTTTTCTTTTCTTTAATGAGGCATCTCTTGGAGTGTGTTGACATGAAAGTTGATTGGTCTGCTTCCTAGATGGATGAGCTATGGTTACAAAAGTGCTGAATTTTTAAATTTTTATAATGAATGTTCAAGTAATATGATTATGTATCAGAGAAAAATAATTTCAGAAGCAAGTTCCTTTTTTCTAAAAAAAGGAGTTTATAATTTCATTGCATAAATACACATGTTTATTCCACATTTAGCTATTAAGTACTTATTATGTGCCTGGTACTATGTTAGATAGTTGATCACCCACAAAACACCTAATTAAACTCAGATATCATTATAACTAGACCTTAAAAAAAAATGGCAATACTTACCTAATGCTCATTCTGAGTAAAGACAGAAAAATTAAGGGTCTCCAGCCCCGCCCTTAAAAGCTTAAGCTAAGCTTAATACTGTAATGGAAGAATTTGGCCTATTCTCCATTAAAAGAGCTTTTAGGGGATTTAACAAATAAGATTAACTAAGCTACTAGTATACAATGAATTGATAAGTGAATAAAATAATATCATTAATGGCTATCATCCTCATAATACCTAACCTTTGTTTACCAATATACTGTGCTAAGAATGTGTCGAGTTCCTTCTCATTTGATCTTTACAACTACCCTATTGGAAAGATACTGTTATGGACCCCAGTTTACGGATAAGGAAAATAATGCACAGAGAGGCAAATCACTTATTTAAGAGGTCACAGAAGTAATAAAATGTGAAACCAGATTCCATCATGCGTGTAAGTTCACAGAACAATTGACAACAGAAACAAAGAACACTCACATAGCCACTAAACTTTGAGTGAAAATTTACCCTCACATTTGACAAAATAATATCCTTTCTCTAAGTCCCAAAGAGTAACAATATTCCAAGAAAAGAGGGAAGAAAAAAAGGGATTTAGATTCCTCAGAATGTGAATTTTGTCTTTTGAAAAAGTCACACAAGAAAACAAATTGATAAATTAACGTAATAAAAAAACATGATATATGCTAACTGGAATAAAGGAAATAACAGATGGCAAACAGAATCCTTAAAAATCCAATCCTGATGAATAATAAACACTTAACTGGAAAATAGTGATTTCTAATTTCAATAGCTTTCTTTCCAAAAATTCTACTGTCAGCTAGGGCAATTATATCAAATCTACCATTAAGTACTCCCCCCATAAAAAGAAGAAAACCATGGAATCATTGAATGACAGAAACGTTAGTGACCTAGGAGATTATGTCCAATTCTGTCTCTTTTTTTTTGAGTTGGAGTCTCACTCTGTCTCTCAGGCTACAGTGCAGTGGCATACTCAAGGCCACCACAGCCTTGATCTATTGGGCTCAGGTGATCCTTCCGCCTCAGTCTTCCAACTAGCTGGAACTACAGGCATGCGCCACCATGCCTAGCTACTTTTTTAAATTTATTGTAGAGGCAAGGTCTCGCCAAGTTGCACAGGCTGGTCTTGAACCCCTGGGCTCAGGCAATCCTCTCACCTCTGCCTCCCAAAGTACTGGGATTACAGACTTGAGCCACTGTACTCAGCCCAATTCTCTTATAAAGGATAAAACCTCAAACTAGAGAGTTCAGAGGTGATAACAACTGCAGATAGAAAACCTATGGCTACAATGTATTAGATGTTATTATGGTAATTTTAATAGCATATACACAAATTATTCTTTTTTATGTTTATTCTTCTCTACATGAGGCTTGATATGTTTATTAGTACCAGAAGTTTATAACCCCGTTAAGAACATCCAGGGCTAACATATTCTTTAAAACTCAACCATCAGTTTATTCTGCCTTTTATCATCAATAAGGTTCTTTGTTTTGGGCAATAAATCCTTTCCAGGGGCTTTCACACATGGGCCACATGCCAACACAGCATAGTTTCCTCGTAATCTTGAAAATTAAGGCAGAGATAATGACTCCATGTCCTCTTACAGAGCAAACAAGAAGACTACCAACTACTATTGCAGTTAGATGGGTGCCATCTCACTGAGTTCTGGTCCATGATACGAGGCTAGAAGAGACAGAAATTATTTTAAAACATGTTTTGTGTTCCACCAACCTCTCTTCTCTTGCAGTGGTTATACTGGTAGGCATTTGTTCCACATGACATAGCCTCAATACAGAAATATTCTAGGTCTCAGAGTCATCACTTGAAAGAGCTTCTGAAGAGAGATGTCTGACCCACTCTGCACTATAATCCTAACCTATCCTAACACAAGAAACAGTTCTGTGCATAATCATACCTGGGATTGTGCTGGTTTAGAAGACCTCTGAGGGTCTGTAACACACTTACATGTGGCATTCCATATACTAAGGCACTGAAGTCAAATAAAACTCTAACCAGAAAGTTACCTAACCAGCATTATTTTTGGATTCTCTGGGATTTCTCACTTCCATTGTTCTCATTGCCATCTACCCTGGGAATGAAATTGTGTCTCTCTGAAACTCTAGCACCATATTCGCCAGATACAACTATACCTGGTTAGGCTTCTCCTCCAAATTAACATACTACCAACTATAGGCTTATTTATTTGATATCTCATTATTTCTATTCACTGGGCAATTTTTTTTCCTGAGCTGGAGTCTCACACCATCACCCAGGCTGAAGTGCAGTGGCACATTCATGGCCACCCCAGCTTCGACCTGCTGGGCTCAGATGATCCTTCCACCTCAGCCTTCCAAGTAGCTAGAACTACAAGCATACGCCACAATGCCCAGCCAATTTTTTGATTTATTGCAGAGATGAGGTCTCACCAAGTTGCCCAGACTGTTCTTGAACCCGTGGGCTCAGGCAATTCCCTCACCTCGGCCTCCCTAAGTGCTGGAATTACAGGCTTGAGCCACCACACCTGGCCTCAGTTTTATATCATTGGCTTGATCTATCTTAATATCTACTTAGGATAGCAATCTGACTTATCAATGTGTGTTATAAACACAGATTATAACTAGAATCCCTGCTTACATGATGAAGACATAGAATCAAGTGACTTTTAATTAGCATTTATTTCCATTTCTTCTCCATTATAGCCAACAAACATTTTTCACACTTTTTTTTTATTAAGAAGGACTACCAGGAAATAAATTAGAATTTTTTAGCTTCATCTACTTCTTTAATAAGTGGTTTATATAAATATGATATTAATTCAATCTGTATTGACAGACATGGAAGATTCTATTAATTTTGAAGTGTCAAGAGCACATAGATCCATCTAGTTCATTTCCACAGGTATAGGAATTATCCAGATATCACAAGACTTTCAAGGAGAGAATTTCTTTAAATTGGAGTTGAGTATTGGATCAAGGGCTCATTTCTCTTTTTCTCCTGACAATGTCTCTGCTGCACAGTATGAGACATAGTTTTATAAAAATTGGAAAGGAGAGGTACTAATCTAGGAGGAGATTTTTTAAATGATGAATCTTAAGAATAGACAGATTTGGAATATGATACCCTGAAATTGGTAGGAATCACAAAGTCAATAAAATCTAATATTTGTGAGGAGACAAGTATTTATAGTTCCTATATTTTTCTAGTCTGAAGAGATACAATCATTATGTGTGAAAAAATGGTAGGAAATACTTGCAGTAACAGAGTACCAGCAAATACTCCAACACCAGAGAGAAATATGTGGCAAGAACACCTACTTTCTAACAAAAATTTTTTTTAATTTTAAAGATATGGGGTACAATTCAGGATTAGGTATACAAATAGTCTTCGCACAGGTAAAGTTTGGGCCTCCTTCTGGTCCTCACTTAACCTGGTTTTAGATCAGATACACGTATTGATGTTATGTACCCCCTCCTTTCTCCCCTGGCAGTTTCCCACTACTGCCAGTCCCTTTTTTATAATGTTACAGCCAATGTTCAGCGTCCGCTGATGAGTGAGAACATATGGTAATCAGTTCTTTATTTCTGTGATAGATACTGAGTATTATAGACTCTAAATCCATCCACATTTCTGTGAAGTCCATATGTTTATCCTTCTTTATGGCTGCATAATAGTCTATTATGTATATGTACCACATTTTTAAAAAATCCAGTCCAGTTTCAATGGACAGCATGGTTGGTTCCATGTTTTTGCTATTGTGAACAATGCTGCAATAAACATGTGTGCGAGTATCTTTTTTATAGAATGATTTGAGTTCCTCTGGGTATACTCCTAGTAGGGAGATTGCTGTGTCATATGGAAGGTCAATTTCCAGTTCTTTTAGAAATTGCCACATTGTTTTCTATAGAAGTTGAACTAGTTTGCATTCCCAGCAGCAGTGTAGAAGTGTTCCCTTTTCTCTGTATCCTCACCAGCATCTATTGTATAACAAATACCAACTTTGAAGGAATGTAATGAATTGTTTGAAGGACTAGACGCTTTTATTCAGAGAAAGATGGGAGGAGGAGCGCCTGAAATAATTTTCAGAAAAACGAAACTATATCTAAACAACGATAAGTGAAAGGGAGCATGACCCCTTCAAAAAACTGCAGAAGCTCAGAAGAACAATAGCAAAGAAAGAAAAACTGATAAAGCAGTCAAGGAATGTTGAAAATTTCGCTGTGAAGAGGATGGTTAAATAATTTTATTACCCTTTAGGTTTCAAGATAGATGATGAGAAGCATTTCATGCCTGCCTTCTCCACTTAGAAGAACCAAAGTAGTGTATAAGACACTCCCACTTTGAATACATTGTCCAAGAAAGAATACTGGAATTCAACACAGAAGTTACAGGAAGCGCCAAAAGCAAGAAAAGAGAGAGGCAGCCTAGTGGAGTTGGTTGGGAGCTAGGAACTTCGGGAATGGGTGAGTGAGAGATTCCAGTGGCCTACATCTGCACTGTAGTCATGGAATCCTGGCCACAGGAGAACCCCTTGGCCCTCCCAACTCCTGAAATTAACATAAGGAGCTGCTGGGAGACCATGGAACAGAACTGTTCCAGGGAGAAAACTCATGCTGAGTCATACCCTTTCTGAGACCTGTGTGGCTACAACATGGCACTATTTTCGTTCTCAGTCTGGGACAAACAGTACACTGTTTTGAAGTCCAGTTGTTCCAGGACTGAGGTATTATGGAAATTCAGATTGTCACTGCTGGGTCTGGAGAGTGATCTGGGAACATTCCCACAGCCAGAACTAAGAAGCAAGTGAGATATGGGCTGCAACTGCCAGTGCTGGAAGATGAGGATTGCTTGGACAGAGACTGGGATGCAAACAGGATACAAGTTGGTTGGGACTTGGTTGCCAGCTGAGTAAAGGCTCCTGTAGCTGGGGAAGAGGCATGAGCTGGGGTGAGCTAGGTGTGGACTATCACTACAGAGGCTAAGGAGCAAGCTCCACCAAAACTAGGGCCTGAGAGGGACACGCATTCCTCACTTGCTGACCCAGGGTGTGGCCACTGAGGCTGGCCAAACCCTCAGCTTCTTCTGAGCACTCAGCTTGGGATTGAGGATCATTGTGTCTCCACCCACCACAGTTGGTGCCTGCTCTAACCAATGGGGGGCCTAAGCACAAGCCCACCCAGCACCTCCCACCCCCAAGATGGCACACACCGTCCAGGGGCCAGAGGACTGCCCAACCCAATCTACCACCTAGGGTACCTGGGCACTCTTCCCAGAGGCCTGAAGTTGAGCCTAAACTTCTGGCTGCTACCACCTGGCCTGACAACTACCTGTAAATGCCATCTGTGGACCAGGAAATTGGATTTTTCAGCCTATCACAGCCAATGTCGATATCAACACACGCCACTCAACACCCGGAGAATCATTCTACCTACCACTGCCACTGCCAATGCCCATGCCATGTTGGCTGCTCTGGAGACCCAAAAATCAGCCTGTTGGTAACCACCAACACAGGTGCCAATGTATACCACTCGGGGGCGCAAAGATAGGTCATTTCCACCCACTGATCATCAGTGGGTACTGAAGACTGGTCCACCCATCATGCCAGGCCCCAGAACAACTTTATGTCTATTAATGACCATACCTTAACCTACCAAGAAAAATATAGATGCTATAACACTATTTACAAAGAAATCATACAGAGACTATACTACTGGACACACTCAGAATTAAAGCCAAAGTACCCTACCCAACCAACTCCATAGATACATTCGCAGAAACAGTTCTCCTTTATGAAAAAAAATTCAAAAATAAGGAGTGATTATTATGCCAGATGTACAGATATCAAGATAATGACATTGAAAACATGAAAAAGCAAGGAAATATGATACCTCCAAAGGAACATAATAATTCCCAAATGATAAGTTTTAAGGGAAAAAGAAATTTTCAAAATCCCAGATAAAGAATTCAAAATATTGATTTTTAAAGAAGTTCAGAGATATATAAGATAATTCTGAAAAATGATACAAAGAAACTAGAAAAACAATTTAAGATATAAATAACTTTACCAAAGATAAATATTTTTAAAAGGAACAAATAGAAATTCTGGAAATGAAGAATTTATTGAAGGAAATACAAGACACATTTGAAAACTTCAACAATAAACTAGACAAGCAAAAGAAAAAAAATCAGAACTTAAAGGCAAATCTTTTGAAATAATCCAGTTAGGTAAAAATAAAGAAAAAAAGAATGAGCAAAGCTTTTGTGACATTTTGGACAGCATAAAGCAACTGAATATTCAAACTATCAGTGTCTTTGAGAAAGAAGAAGAAAATAATTAGAAAACATATTTAATAAAATAATAGATGAAAACTTCACAACTCTAGCAATAAAGTTAGACATTAAGACACAGGAGGCCGAACAATCCCCAGACAGATACAATATATAAAAGTCTTCTCCATGGCACATTATAGCAGACTGTCTAAAGACAAAGATAAAGAGCAAATCCTATAAATAGCAAGAGATACCAATAAAGGAAATCCCATAAGAACAGCAGAATCCCAGATTTCACAGCAGAAACCCTACAGGTCAGAAGAAAATGGGATGATATATTCAAAGTACTGAAAGAAAAAAACGTGCTATTAAGAATAATTTATCCACCGGGCTCGGTGGCTCAGCCTGTAATCCCGTGCCTTTGGGAGGCTGAGGTGAGTGGATTGCCTGAGCCCGCGGGTTCGAGACCGCCTGGGCAACTTGGCGAGACCTCATCTCTACAATAAATCAAAAATCAGCCGGGTGTGGTAGCGCGCGTGTAGTTCCAGCTACTTGGAAGGCTGAGACAGAAGGATCGCCAGAGCCCAGCAGGTCGAGGCTGCGGTGACCGGGAGCGGCCACTGCACTCCAATCTGGGTGACAGAGTGAGACTCCAACTCAAAAAAAAAAAAAAAAGAATAATATATCCAGCAAAATTCTCATATAAGTGAAGAAGATATCAAGTCTTTTCCAGACAAGCAAATGCTGAGGGAATTCATTAACACTACATCAGTTCCACTCAAGGGAGTCCTAAGCCTAGAAGCAAAAGGATGATTTTTACAATCATGAAAATACATAAAAATATAAAACTTACTGGAAATGTAATCACATCAAGGCAGAAAGGAAAAGACTCAAATGGCACCGCTACAGAAATCTACCAAACTACAACAATCAATAAAAAAAGAAACAAAGACTATATAAAACAACCAGAAAATAATGAACAATATGAAAGGAATAAAGTTTCATATATCAACAATGACCTTGACTGTAAATGAATAAAATTGTCCACTTAAAAATATAAAATGGCTGCTTAGATTAAACAATTGGCCAGGCATGGCTCATGCCTGTAATCTCAGCACTTTGGGAGCTTGAGGCTGGAGATTGTTTGAGCTCAGGAGTTCAAGACAAGCCTAGGCAGCATAGCAAGACCTTATGTACAAAAATTTTTTCTTAAAAATTACCCTTGCACAGTGGTGCATGCCTATAGTACTAGCTACTTGGGAGGCTGAAGCAGAAGAATCACCTAAGCCCAGAAGTTCAAGGCTGCATGATGGTGCCATTGCAGCCTGGGCAACAGAATGAGACCCTGACAGAGAGAGAGAGAAAAAAACAAATCCAACTATATGCTACTTACAAGAAACTCATCTTACCAGTATAGACACATATAACATATAGACTGAAAGTAAAGGGGTGGAAAATATTCCATACAAATGAAAACAAAAAGCAAGCAGGAGCATCTATACTCATATCAAATAAAACAGACTTTACAAACATTTAAAAAAAAGAAAAAGATGATCATTAAATAATGACCAAGTGAGCAATCCAGCAAGAGGATATTAACATTCTAAATGTATATGCACCAACACTGCAGCACTCAGATTCATAAAGCAAATATTTCTAGCTCTAAAGAAAGAGGTAGACTACAATACAATAATACTGGGGGACTTCAACACCTCACTCTCAGCATTAGACAAATTATCTAGGCAGAAAATCAACAAAGAAATATTGGATTTAAATTGGGCTTTAGACCAAATGGACACAACAGACCTTTACAGAGCATTCTATTCAACGACTGAAGAATATACATTATTTTCATCAGTATTGGGACATTCTTTAGGATATATCATATATTAGTCCAAAACAAGTCTAAACAAATTTTGTTTAAAATTGAAATATTAATATTTTCTCAGATCACAGTAGCATAAAACTAGAAATCAATACCAAGAGGAACTTGGAAACTATGCAAATATGAAAATGAAACAACATGCTCCAGAAGGATCATTGGGCCAATGATGAAATTAAGATAAAAGTCAAAAAATTTTTGAAACAAATGAAAATGAAAACACACATCTCAACACCTCTGGGATACAGCAAAAGCAGTGCTAAAAGGAATGTTTATAGCAATAAATGCAATAAAAGTAGAACGATTACAAATTAATAATCTAACAATACACCTCAAAGAACTAGAAAATCAAAAACAAACAAAACTCACAATTAGCAGAAAAAAATTAGGTCAGATTAAAACTAAATTAGACAGAGACTTTAAAAATATAAAGAATCAACAAAATGAAAATTGACTCCTCACAAAGGTATGCAAAATTGACACCAATATAACTAGACTCATCAAGAAAATAAGAAATTGACACCAATATAACTAGACTCATCAAGAAAATAAGAAAGAAGACCCAAATAAACAAAATAGAAATGAGAAAGGAGACACTAAAACTGATAACCACAAAGATCATGAGGGACTATTATGCACAACTATGCACTGATAAACTGGAAAACCTAGAGAAAATAAATTCCTAAAAGCATACAGCATATCACAACTGAACCAAAAAGTAATTGAAAAATGCGAACAAACCAATAATGAGTAGCAACATTGAATTAGTAATCAAAAGTCTCCCTACAAAGAAGAGCTCAGGACCAGACAGGTTCACAGTCAGATTTTACTAAAAACACAATTGTCCTCAAACTAGTTCAAAAATCAAAGAGGGTGAAGTTCTCCCTAACTTATCCTAGGAAACCAGCATTACCCTGATACCAAAACCAGACAGGGACACACACACACAAAGCAAACTATAAGCCAATATCCTTCATCAACATAGACACAATTCTCAATAAAATACTAGCCAACTGGATCCAACAGCACATCAAAAAGATAATAATACACCACAAACAAATGAGAATTATACCGGGGATACAAGTATGGTTCAGCATATGCAAATCAATAAATGTGACACATCATATCAACACAATGAAACACAAACGCCATATGATCATCTCGATAGATTTTAAAACGTGGTTTATTAAATTCAGCATCCCTTTATGATAAAACCTCATAATAAACTAGGCATAGAAAGAACATACTGCAAAATAATAAAGCTCATATATGACAAAGCCACAGCTAACATCATACTGATAGGGAAAAGTTGAAAACCTTTTCTCTAAGAAGTATAACATGATAAGAAAGCCTACTTTCACCTCTGCTATTTAGCATAGTACTAGAAGTTCTAGCCAGAGCAATCAAGCAAGAAAAAAAAAAAGCATCTAAATAGAAAAGGAAAAAGTCCAGCCGGACTCGGTGGCTCAGCCTGTAGTCCCAGCACTTTGGGAGACTGAGGTGAGTGGATTGCCTGAACCCGCAGGTTCGAGACCCGCCTGGGCAACTTGGCAAGACCTCATCTCTACAATAAATCAAAAAAATTAGCCGGGCGTGGTAGTGCGCGCCTGTAGTTCCAGCTACTTGGAAGGCTGAGGTGGAAGGATCGCCGGAGCCCAGCAAGTCAAGGCTGCAGTGGCCGGGAGTGGCCACTACACTCCAGTCTGGGTGACAGAGTGAGACTTCAACTCAAAAAAAAGAAAAAAAAGAAAAGGAAAAAGTCAAATTGGTCCACTTAGCTGATCATATGCTCTTATACCTAGAAAAACCTAAAGATTCCACCAAAAAACTCTCAGATTTGATAAATGAATTCAGTAAAGTTTCAGGATAAGAAATTGATATACAAAACTCACTTGCATTTCTATATACCAATAATGATCTTGTTGAGAAAAAAAGAACACAATCCCATTTACAATAGCTACAAAAATAAAATAAAATACCTAGGAATAAATTTAACCAAGAAGGTGAAATATTTCTATACAAGAAACCACAAAACACTGACGAAAGAAACCAAAGATGACACAAACAAGTGGAAAAACTTTCCATACTCATGGATTAAAAGAATTTAAAGTGACCATGTTGCCCAAAACAATCTATAGATTCAACACAACTTCTATTAAAATACCGCATCATTCTTCATAGAATTAGGGAAAAAAACATAAAATTCATATGAAACCAAAGAGCCCAAATAGTCAAAGAAATACTGAGCAAAAGAACAAAGGTGGAGGCGTCATATTACCTGACTTCAAAATATATTTCAAGCCTATAGTAAAAAAACAACATGATATTGGTATTAAAATAGACATATAGACCAATGCAACAGACTAAAGAACCAAGAAAAAAAGTCTCATATTTATGTCCAACTTATCTTCAATAAAGTCAATAAGAACTTACACTGGGGCAAGGACACTCTCTTCAATAAATGGTGCTGGGGAAAATGGAATAGCCTCACACCAAAGAAGGAAACTGGATGCCTATCTCTTTTCATATACAAAAATCAACTCAAGATGGACTAAAAACATAAAACCCAAGATTACAAAAATAAGAAAATCTAGGGAAATCTCCCCTAGGTATTAGCCTAGGCAAAAAATTTATGATGAAAACCTCAAAAGCACAGGCAACAAAAATAAAAATAGATACACTGGATTACATTGAGCTAAAAAGTTTCTGCACAGCAAAAGAAACAATCAACAAAATGAACATACAACATGATAAATGAGAGTAAATATTTGCAAATTATTTATCCAACAGGGGACTAAGATTCAGAATATATTATACAAACAACTCAAACAACAGAAGAGGCAAAAAAGAAAAACCTCATTAAAAAATTGGGCAAAATACATGAATAGACATTTCTCAAAAGAAGTTATACAAGCCGGGCTCGGTGGCTCAGCCTGTAATCCCTCGCTTGGGGAGGTTGAGGTTAGTGGATTGCTTGAGCCCGCGGGCTCGAGACCCGCCTGGGCAACTTGGCGAGACCTCATCTCTACAGTAAATCAAAAATCAGCCAGGCATGTAGCGTGCACCTGTAGTTCCAGCTACTTGGAAGGCTGAGGCGGAAGGCTCGCCGGAGCCCAGCAGGTCAAGGCTGCGGTGGCCAGGAGCGGCCACTGCACTCCAGTCTGGGCGACGGAGTGAGACTCCAACTCAAAAAAAAAAAAAAGAAGTTATGCAAACAACTAACAGGTATATTTTAAAATATTCACTATCACGAATCACCAACAAATTCAAATCCAAATCCCAATGAGATATTATTATCTTACCCCAGTCAGAATGGTCTTTATTAAGAAGACCAAAAAAATTATTGGTGAAGATGTAGAGAAAAAGAAATATTAACATACTGTTGGTGGGATATAAACTAGTACATCCCACAGAAAAACAGTATGGATATTTCTAAAACTACTAAAAATAGAATTACCACTCTATCCAGCAGTTCTACTACTGGTAGCCACCCAAAGGAAAATAATCCAATATATCAAAAGGATACCTGCACTCAGATGTTTATTGCATCACTATTAACAATAGCAAAGATATGGATTCAATGTACGTGTTCACTAATGGATAAATGAATAAAGAAAATGGGCATATATATACACAATAGAATATGATTTGGCAATAAAAAGAATAAAATCATGTCATTTGCAGTAACATGTATGGAAGTAGGGGTCATTATCTTAAGTGAAATAAGTCAGGCACAAAAAGACAAAAATAAGTTTTTACTTATCAGAGGGCAATAAAAAATTTGATCCCATGGAGGTAAACAGTAGAAAGATAGATAACAGACTGGGAAGACTGGTGGGGATGGAGGAGAATAAAAAGAACTGGGTTAAAGGGTACAAACACACAGTACAATAGAAAGAATAAATTCAATGTTTGACTGCAGAGTAGGGTGACTATTCTTTATAAAAATTTGTTGTACTCTGGTGATGGATACCCTAAATACCCTAACTTGATCACTATCTACACATTACGTACATGTAATAAAATTTCGCATGTACGTATGACACATCTATACATTTATACACATTTTTAAAATAATAAAATTTTAAAAAATTTTAGTAAACACAGCAGATTACCATCCTCACTTATAATTTATGGTTCTTGGTCAGCAATTATAAACAAGCATCATAAATCAGTAATCATCTAGATCGTCTCTTTTAGCTTTCCTTTGAATTCTGATGAGAGAACTCTTTTCCTTCCATAACCAATTCTAGCGCATATTTGTCATATTTTTGGGATTCCCACAAGGTTTGAATATCCTTTCTATGTTTAAAAAATGTCCCACCATGTCAGCCCTGGTGTAAAACAGCAGGTAACTTTAGTTATAAATGTCTGATGCTCACTTTCATAGACTTCCTCAAAGATAAACATAACCAAGAACATAACTATCAAATATGACAAAACCAAACAAACACTTAATTCAGTGCTGGTGGCACAAAGGTAGAAGCCTTGCAAATTTCTTCTGGAGGTAAATACTCCTAGTTTCTAGAGACAGCAGTGGCAGAAGTCTCATGATTGTGCCTAATGTCCAGTATTAAAAGTGTCTGCCTTGGTATCTTCACTGGACTATTCTGTCTGGTGATCTGGGCACTGATCCTTCTTATATGACCCTGACACCTACTTCTTTAATTTCCTAAAAATAGTATATTGGCCAATATAATTTAACATACATATCTTCTACTTAAACCTTGAGAATTTGTTTATCTAGTTTTGAATCCAAAAGCCTGTGGTAGACATTATTTATGCTTTGCCCAGATCCCTCATATTTCTTTCACCCGTGCTGTGATTCCTTCTCCCAGACTTTGTGTGCTCCGAATTCAAAAAGCAGTTCTTGCAACTTTCTTTGGAAAGACTACCCTCTGACTACTAAAGATGTTTTATACACAAGCTCAAATTGCTGGAAGTGTCTAGGAATTGATGTCCTCACTGTGAAGTGTAGCAGTGTGAACACAGTTGTCTTCATTTGCTAGAGCTGCATTACAAAGTACTATCAACGGAGTGGATTAAAAGACATAAATTTATTTCTCACAGTCTGGAGGTTAGAAGTCCAAGTTAAGGTGCAGGCAAAGCTGGTTTCTTCTGAGGCCCCTCTCCTTGCCATGTAGATGACCATCTCTTCCCTGTGTCTTCACATGACCATCCCTCTTTATGTGTCTATGTCTTACCTCTTCTTATAAGAACACAAGTCATGTTGGATTAAGGTCCACTGAAATGACATTATTTTAACCTAATTACCTTGTAAAGGCCACATCTCCAAATACAGTCAAATTCTGAGTAACAGAGATTAGAACTTCAACATAAAATTTGGAGAAGGGGAAAATTCAGCCCATAATAATGGCCTCCCTTGTCTCAAGTAGATACAAATGGGAAGTGACATATACTCTACAGATAAAACTAAGGCTGGGACTTTGTCTAAAATTGCACTCCTGCTTGAGCTTCCTCCCCGACCCCAGCCTGTTTCCCCCATCCCTTAGTTGTCCCTCCTGCGAGTCTCTCCTTAATAAATTGCTTGCACAGGAATTTTCACTCCAGGTTCTGCTTTTGGGGGAAGTAACCTATTACACAATCCTAAATAATCTACCTTCCTTTGCTTAGAAGAAATGTATCTTCTTTTTAAACATCAGGAGATAACATCAGTGGGAAATGGAAAAGTCAAGACTTCAAAAAGTCCTTTCTTTCACAAAAGCAATGAAAATGCTGGAAGAAAAATGGTCAAAATCACTTTTTATAGAACTCTGAAAATTAACCAAAGGCTTGCAACAATTTGGGAGCATTTATTCAAGAAAATTAGTGGCATCTCAGCAAGAACAAAGATCTTATGACATTTTTATTTGGTCTACTCCATCTCTTTCCCTCAAATCTATGGCAGCTTTGAATAACAACAGTCCCACAATCACAAGGAAAATCAGAAATCTAACAGTCACTGAAAGTAATAGAACATGGTAGGAGGTACTCAAAAGCCCAATTCCCAGAGACTTGCCATTTCTGGCTCAGCTTCTTCCTTCTGACTCAGCTTCCTGAGGAGCTGGGACTATAGATGTGTGCCACCATACCCAGCTAAATTGTTTATTTTTTGTAGAGACAGAGTCTCACTATGTTGCCTCAGCTATCTTCTATTTTATATTTCTCTTTGTTGTTACTTTTACTGGTGCTGTTTATTTCTTTATGTGGATTCAATTTATTGTCTAGGGACCTTTCATTTCATCCTAAAGATTTCTCTTCAGGATTTTTTTGTAGAGCAGTTTGCTAGTAACAATTGTTTCCACTTTTATATGGTAATATCTTAATTTCTCCTTTATTTTTGAATGATAATTTTGCTGTATATATAACAGAATTCTTGGTTGACAGTTCTTTTCTTTCAGTATTTTGAATACTGTATCCCACTGCTTTATGACTTCCATAACTTCCTATGAGAAATCAACTGTTAATATTATTGAGAATCCTTTCTACATAATTAGTTAATTCTCTCCTTCTGTTTTTAAGATCTTTTTGCCTTCATAGTTGATAGTTTGATTATGATATGTCTTTGAGTCTTTCAGTTTTTCCTACTTGGAATTAGTTGGGGTTCTTTGATGTTTACATTAATATTTTTCATCAAATTTGGGAAGATTTTGGACATTATTTCTTCAAAAAAATTTTCTGATCTTTTATCTCTTCCCTCTCTTTCTGTAACTCCTATTATGATTCTGTTGCTATTCTTGATGGTGCCCCAAATCTCTGAGTTTCTGTTAATTTTTCTTCATTCTTTTTCTTTCTGCTTTCAAACCTGATAATCTCAATTGATCTATTTTTAAGCTTACTTTTAAAATATTTTTTATATTCTTTAAATATATTTAAATTAACTTAAAGTTTTTTGTCTATTGTAGTGCACTGTCTGGGTTTCCTCGGGGATTGCTTTCTTTTATTCTTTTCTTCTGTGTATGAGCAATACTTTCTTATTGTTGTTGTTGTTGTTTCTGTTGTTGTTTTGTTGCTTTCCTAAACTAATTCTATAAAAATCTGTATTTTGGGATTATATTGGGCCACTGAAGTCTCTGTTTGGTCAGCTTAGTGGTCAACTAATGACCAAACATATTTATTTAAATATCTGAAACTAATAAGTTTGCCAGCTTTTGTCAGGGGGTTCTCTGTGCATGTGACAGCAATCATCACTCAGGGAGGCAGTTTTCTCTGCTTTAACCTTCACTTCTACTTTCACAGAGCCCCAAGGCTGAACAGAGATTAGACTTAAGGACTTCCTCGGGTATTGCCTGGGTATACTCATGGCCCTTGGCATATGCACAGTCCTAGGCATTTGGACGGCCTTCTAGATTCCCAGGAGTATATCAGAGCTTTGAAAATTCCTATAAAGAAATCTCCTTCTTCAGATTTCCCATTCCAGTTTTTGATCAGCTCATTGTTTTCCCAACTTTTTATCACAAGCTCTGATAACTGTGATGTTAAGAAATACTGCTTCTTTTGTTTAATAAATATCCCCAGTGAAAAGGTGGTTACACTGGAAGAGTTCTGTGTTAGATCAAATAAAGAAAAACCTTGTGAGTGTACTTTTCCAGGGAACGGTCAAACAGATTAAATGGCAATTCAGAGTGAAACCCTGACTCAAATGAAGGAAGGAGGTGGGGGGGGGGAGAAGAAAGGAAGAAAGTGAGGGAGGTAGGGAGAGAAAAAACGAGAGTGAGAGAGAGAAGTAGGGATGGAGGGAAGCAGGGAAGGAGGGAGAGAAACAATATAAATGTGAATCTTGATTTCAAGCTTTTTTTCCTATCTGATGAAAAGAAAACTAAATAAAATAACAATTATAAATCTGTGTAGATGGGCACTGATACACACCAAATGTTTGTGTCTCCCTCAAAATTCATATGTTGAAACTATAAATGCTCAATAAGATGATATTAGGAGGTGGGGCCTTTAATAGGTAACCAGGTCATGGGGGAGAAGTTCTCACAACAGGATTAGTGTCCTTAGAGAAAGTAAAAGAGAAAAGAGCTAGCTCACTCTCGCTCATGCTTTATCTCTCTCTCTCTCTCTCTCTCTCTCTCTCTCCATGCCCTCACCAAAGAAGCCCATGTGAGCACATAATGAGGAAGAGGGCTCTCATCAAGAATCTGGTACCCTGAACTCAGATTTTCAGCCTGTAAAACTGTATGAAATAAATGCTTGCTGCTTAAGTCACTCAGTTCTACTATATTCTGTTACAGCAGCCCTGACTATGACAAGAATATAATTTATAACGATTTAATTTATATCACCAAGGATGGAAGAGAGAATGGTGATATATAGGATCAAAGGTTTTTTTATACTATTGAAATTAAGTGTGTATTAATTTGAGTAGATTGTTGTAAGTTAAGATGTTCATTATAATTTTCAGAGTAGCCATTAACAAACATTTAAATTATACATAGTAAAAGAAATGACAAAGGAAGTAGAATAATACAGTAGAAAAACTGATTTAACACAGATGAAGATAGTAAAAAAGCACATGCAGAACAACAAAAAAGACAATAGATATAAAAAACAAATAGCAAAAGGGCAAATATAAATCTTGTTTTGTTGATAATTACATTAAATGTAAATGGGCTGCAATCAAAAAGCACACATTGGTAGAATCGATTGTCAAAAATTATCAAACACAAGCCGGGCTCGGTGGCTCAGCCTGTAATCCCGCACTTTGGGAGGCTGAGGTGAGTGGATTGCCTGAGCCCGCGGGTTCGAGACCCACCTGGGCAACTTGGCAAGACCTCATCTCTACAATAAATCAAAAACCAGCCGGGCGTGGTAGAGCGCGCCTATAGTTCCACCTACTTGGAAGGCTGAGGCGGAAGGATCGCCGGAGCCCAGCAGGTTGAGGCTGCGGTGGCCGGGAGTGGCCACTGCACTCCAGTCTGAGCGACAGAGTAAGACTCCTACTCAAAAGAAAAAAAAAATTATCGAACACATATGCAAATAAAAACCACAATGAAATAGTAAATCACATTTACTAGGAAGTCTATAGTTGAAAAGACTGAAAATAACCAGTGTTATCAATCAGAGAGAAATTAGAATTTGTACATTGCTATTAGGAATATAAAATGACACAACTGCTTTGAAAAACATTTTTACAGTTCCTCAAAAAGTTACATATAGAAGTACCATATGACACAGCAAATCCATTCCTGGGTATATACCCTACGAAGTCAAAAACATATGTACACTTAACACTTAGCAGCATGACAACAAAAAGCCTAATCGAAAAGTGGGATAAACTTTTTTTTATTATTATAAAGATGTGGGTTACAATTCGGGGTTAGGCATACAAATGTTGATTATGCAAGTACCCTTGTTGATGAGGTGTGACTCTCACTCCCCTAGCAGTTTCCCTCGACTACCACTTTCAACCACTCCCCTGACAGCTTCCCATTACTGCCAATCCCTTTCTTATAGTGTCATAATTGTTCAAGATTCACTTATGAGTGAGAACATATGGTACTCTGTTCTTTGTTTCTGTGATAGATCACTGAGTATGATCGACTTCAAATCCATCCAAGTTGCTACAAAGTCCATACATTTGTCCTTCTTTATGGCTGCAAAATATTCCACTGTGTATATGTACCACATTTTTAAAATCCAGTCCAGCTTCAGTGGGCAGCATGGTTGGTTCCATGTTTTGCTATTGTGCATAGAGCTGCAACACACATACATGTGCAGGTATCTTTTTTGTAGAATGATTTGGGTTTCCTCTGGGTATATTCCCAATAGAGGAATTGCTGGGTCATATGGAAGGTCAATTTTCAGTTCTTTTGGAAATTGCCACACAGTCTTCCAAGGAAGATGAACTAGTTTGCATTCCCACCAGCAGTGTAGAAATGTTCCTTTTTCTCCACATCCTCGCCAGCATCTATTGTTGTTTGTTTTTTTAATGATGGTCATTCTTATTAGGATTAGGTGGTATCTCAGTATGGTTTTCATTTGTATTTCTCTGATGATGAGGGAGGCTGAGCACTTTTTCATGTGTCTGTTGGTTGCCCATTTATCTTCTTTTGAGAAGTGTCTATTGATGTCTTTGTATACTTTTTAATGGGGCTGTTTGTTTTTCTCCATTCGGCACATGTGAATTCCTTGTAGATCCTAGATGTTAGACTTTTGTCAAATATACAGTTGGCAAATATTTTGGGGATAAAAAATTTGAACAGGCATCTCACCAAAGATATACAGATAGCAATTAATCATATAAAAAGATATTCAACATCGTATGTCACTGGGGAATTGCAAACTATAACAATAATGAGATTCTACCTCACGCCTAGTAAAATGGCTAAAAGTTAAAACATGTACAACACCAAATGCTGGTGAAAATGAGGATTTGGAGCAACAGAAATTCTTCTTTTTTGCTCATGAGAATGCAAAATGTTACAGATACTTAGGAAGAACATTTGGCAGTTTCTTACAAAGCTAAACATAATCTAACTATGTGAGTCAATAATTGCCTAGGTATTTACCCAAATTAACTTATGTGCACACAAATGTACATAAAAGTTTATAGCAGCTCTATTAATTATTAATAATTACCCACAATTGGAAGCAATCAAGATGTCCTTCAATAGGTGAATAAACTATGCTACATTCATACGATGGAATATTATTCACCAACAAAAGGAAATGAGCTATCAAGCTAGGCAAAGACATGGAGGAACTTTAAATGCATACTACTAAGTGAAATAGTCCAGTCTGAAAATGCTACAAACGATAGGATTCCAACCATATGACACTGTGTAAATAGCAAAACTATGAAGACACTAAAAGGATCGGTGGTCATCAGGAATTTGGGGGAAGGAAGGAAGGAATGAATAGACGGAGCACAGGGGATCTTTAGGGCCTTAAAAATATTATTCTGAACCGGGCTTGGTGGCTCAGCCTGTAATCCCGCGCCTTGGGAGGCTGAGGTGAGTGGATTGCCTGAGCCCGCGGGTTCGAGACCCGCCTGGGCAACTTGGTGAGACCTCAACTCTACAATAAATCAAAAAAATTAGCCGGGCATGGTAACGTGCGCCTGTAGTTCCAGCTATTTGGAAGTCTGAGGCGGAAGGATCGCCGGAGCCCAGCAGGTCGAGGCTGCGGTGGCCGGGAGTGGCCACCGCACTCCAGTCTGGGCGACAGAGTGAGACTCCAACTCAAAAATAAAAAAAAATTTAAAAATATTATTCTGAATGATACTGCAACAGTGGAACAGTGGATACCTGATATTATGCATTTAGCAAAACCCACAGAACTGTATGTACAACACCAAGAGTGAAACCTAATGTAAACTATGGAGTATAATTAATAATTGTTTTAATATTAGGTCATGAATTGCAAACAATGTGCCACACCAATGCAAAATGTTAATGATAGGAGAAACTGTAGGTGGTGGCAGGTGACAGGGAAGAGGCAGTATATGAGAACTCTTTGATCTTCCATATCAATTTTTCTGTAAACCTAAAATTAATCTAAAAAATAAAATTAATCTAAAAAATCATACCATATGATTCCTTTTACATGAAATTTTCAAAATAGGCAACTCCAAAAAAACAAACAGTAGATTAATGGTTGCCAAGTACTGGGAAGAGGAGGAGTGAGGAGTGATTACTAATGGTTATGGAGCTTCTTTGGGGATGATGAAAATAAATTAAATGGAGTTGATGTTTGTACACTTTCTGAATATACTAAAAGGCATTGGATTGTACACTTTACAGGGATGAATTTTATGACATGTCAGTTACATGTCAAAAGTATTAAGTCACCCTGTTCTTGACAGTTTGGATGGGAGAAAATACACTTATACAACATAGTATTGTTCAAAAATCTAAAATACCCATTTACAAAATTGTGCAACCACGTCTATATATTAAAGTGTTTTTAATCTAAGTATGACCATTTCATTTTCTCATCATCAGTGATTACATTGCCTTCTCATCTCTCTAATCCACTCATTTTGAAAAAAAATTGAAACATCTTTGACTAGCCATGAGAGGGTCAAGAATATTATCTTACTACATATGGCTTTCAAAATTCATTTTTTAAAATTTTTAACTTTAAAGATATGGGGTACAATTCAGGGTTAGTTGTACAAATGTTCATTATGCAGGTACCTCTCCTGGCAGTCTCCCACTACTGCCAATCCTACACCCCCTCTCCCCTGGCAGTTTCCCACTACTGCCAATCCCTTTCTTGTATTATTAAGATAATTATTCAAGGTCTGCTTATAGTGAGAACATGTGGTACTCAGTTCTTTGTTTCTGTGATAGATCACTCAGTATTATGGACTCTAAGTCCATCCAAGTAGCTGCAAAGTTCATAATTTTGTTCTTCATGGCTGCATAATATTCCATTGTGAATATATAACACATTTTTTTAATCCAGTCCTCTTTTGATGGGCAGCACAGTTTGTTTCATGACTTTGCTATTGTGAATAATGCTGCAATAAACATGTGTGTGCAGGTATCTTTTTCATAGAGTGATTTGAGTTCCTCCAGGTATATTCCCATCGGGGGATTGCAGGGTCATTATGAAAGGTCGATTTGTAAATCTTTTCTTTTCTCCCAGTCCCTCCCTACCCATTTTTTTTTTAGATCTTTTAAGAATCGCCACACTGTTTTCCCCAGAGGTTATATTAGTTTATGTTCCCACCAACAGTGTAGAAGTGTTCTATTTTCCCTGCATCCTCTCCAGCATCTGTTGTTTTTTGAGTTATTGATGATGGCTACCCTGACTAGAGTTAGGTGGTATCTCAGTGTGGTTTTCATTTGCATTTCTTTGATGACTAGTGAGACTGAGCATTTTTTCATGTATCTGTTGGCTGCTCGTACATCTTCTTTCGAGAAGTGTCTATGCACATCTTTTTTATTATTTATACAGAAAAGCAGTTTATTTGGCTTATAATTCTACAGACTGTACAAGAAGCCTAATGTCAGCATCTGCTTTTGGTAAGAGGCTTGGAAAGTTTCAACTCATGGCTGAAGGACAAGGGGAGAAGGCATCACACGGCAAGAGAAAAGTAAACAGAGAGAGAAGGGAGGTACAGGGATTTGTTAACAGTCAGGGCTCTTGGGAATTAATAGAGCAGGAACTTACTCATTACCGATGCCATTAATGAAAGATCTGCCCCATGATCCAAAGGTCTCCCGCCAGGCCTCACAATCAATACTGGGAATCAAATTTCAACATGCAATTTGGAGGGGGAAACTATCCAAGCTATTTCAAAGTTCTCTGCCCACTTTTTAATATGATGATGATTATTTAATTGTTGAGTTGTTTTGAGTTCCTTGTATATTCTGGATATAAGTTTCTTGCTGAATGAATAATTGGTAAATTTTCTCTGACTAAACAGATGTTCTCTTTGCTCTTTTGACTGTTTACTTTGCTATACAGAAGTTTTTAGTTTACTATAGTCCCATCTGTCTACTTTTGTTTCAGTTGTCTGTACTTTTGAGATCTTTAGTCATAAAATATTTGCCTAGATCAATGTTAGGAAGTGTTTCCCTCCTATGCTTTTTTTCTAGTGGCTTTATAGTTTGGGGACATCTCAAGATAGGTCTTTAATCCATCTTGAAGTGAATTTTGCATATAGTGAGAGATAGGTGTCCAATTTTTTTCTTCTGCATATAACAATTCATTTTTCCCAGCACCATTTTTAGATAAGGGTATCCTTTTCCTAGTGTATGTTTCTGGCACCTTTGCCAAAAGTCAGTTGGCTATAAATACATGGCTTTATTTCTGGGTTCTCTATTCTGATCCATTGTTCTTTGTGTTTATTTTATACCAATACCATGTTATTTTGATTACTGTAGCATTGTTATATAGTTTGAAGGCTGGTTGTGTGATTCCTCCAGCTTTATTCTTTTGGCTCAGGATTTCTTTGGCTATTCTGTTTCTTTCTGATTCCATAAAAAGGTTTGATTTTTTTTTTCTTTATTTGTATAAAATTATGCTGGCATTTTGTTAAGGACTGCATTGAATCTGTAAAATGTTTTGATCAGTATGGTCATTTTAACAATATTAATTATTCAACCTATGAACATGGAATGCCTGTGCTCTCTTGAATTTCTTTATTTTTAAATATATCTTTTGCCCACTTTGTAATGGGGTTGTTTTTTTCTTTTCAGCACATTTGAGTTCCTTGCGGATCCTAGATGTTAGGCCTTTGTCAGATATACAACTGGCAAATATATTTTCCCATTCTGTGGGCTGTCTCCCTGCTCTCTTGATGGTTTCCTTGGCTTTGCAGAAGTTTGTCAGTTTGATGAAGTCCCACTTGTCTATCTTATCTCTTATGGCAAGGACACTTGGGGTTTTAATCAGGAATTGATTGCCAGTTCCAATTTCCATAAGGATGTCTCCTGCATTTTCTAAGGTTCTTATAGTTTGAGGTTTTACATTTAGGTCTTTGATCCATTTAGATCCATTTTTATGTATGGTGATAGGTAGGGGTTTTGTTTTAAAATTCTGCATGTGGTCAGCCAGTTTTCCCAACACCATTTACTGAATAAGATTCTCCTCTCCACAGTGGTTGATGGTGGAGGCTTTGTCAAAGATGAGTTGATTGAGAAATTGAGGTTTTGCTTCCGGAATCTCTATCTTGTTCCATTGGTTCAAATGCCTGTTCTTGTACCAATACCAGGCTGTTTGGATTACTGTACCTTTATAACAAAGTTTAAAGTCTGGAAGTATGATACTTCCTGCTTTGTTTCTTTTGCTAAGGATAGTTTTGGCTATTTGTGATCATTTATGACTCCATATGAATTCCTGTATTGTCATTTTCAGGTCTGAGAAGAACACTGCTGGTAATTTAATGGGTATTGCATTAAATCTGTAGATGGCCTTGGGTAGGATGGACACCTTAACAATGTTGATTCTTCCAATCCATGAGCATGGAATGCTTTTCCATTTGTTTGTGTCATCTTTGATTTCTTTGAGCAGTGTTTTATAGTTTTTGTTGTAAAAGTCTTTCACTTCTCTGGTTAGGAAGATGCCAAGGTATTTCTTTGTGTGTGTATGGGGGGGAGGGTCTATTGTGAATGGGATTGTGCTTTTTAGTTGGGTTTATGTTTGTTTATTGTTGGTGCATAGAAATGTGACTGTCTTTTGCAAATTTATTTTATACCCTGAGACTCTGCTAAAGATCAGTGCAAGGAGGTTTTGGACAGATTATCTTGGGTTTTCAAGATATAGAATCATGCCGTCTGCAAAGAGGGATAACTTAACTTCCTCTTTTCCTGTTTGGGTACCCTTGAATTCCTTCTCTAGTCTGATTTTTCTAGCTAGGACTTCCAATACTATGTTGACAGAGGGGTGAGAGTGGGCATCCTTGTCTTGTTCCAGTTTTCAGGGGAAATGGCAATTTGTCTGTTTAGCAATATGTTGGCTGTGGGTTTATCATAGATGGCTCTTACTATTTTGAGGTATGTTCCATCTATACCTAGATGTTCAAAGGTTTTTATCAATAAGGAGTGTTGGATTTTATCAAAAGCTTTTTCCACATCTAATGAAATAATCATGTGGGTTTTGTCTTTACATCTGTTGATGTATTTAATTATGCTTATGATCTTGCGGATGTTGAACCAGTCCTGCATCCCAGGGATGAAGCCTACTTGGCGTGATGGATGATTTTTGAGGTGTGTTGTTGGATCTGGTTTGTGAGAATTTTGTTGAGAATTTTAACATCTATGTTCATCAAGGATATTGGCCTGTAGTTCTCTTTCTTTGTTGAAACTTTACCTGGTTTGGGTATCAATGTTATGTTAGCTTCATAAAATGATTTTGGGAGAGTTCCATTTTTCTCAATTGCCTGGAATACTTTCAATAGGATTGGTGTCAGCTTCTCCTTGTATGTTTTGTAGAATTCTGCTGGAAAGTCATCTGGTCCAGGGCTTTTTTTGTACATAGTTTTCTTATGACATAGTCAATTTCCTGGGTTGTCACTAGTCTATTTAGAGTCCTGATTTCTTCTTGTTTCAACACGGGAAGATTGTGTGATGTTAGAAAATCCTCTATTTCCTTTAGGTTTTCAAGTTTGTTTCCATACAAGTGTACATAGTAGTCTCTGATAACCTTTTGTATTTCTTCAGGGTCAGTTGTGACTTGAACTTTTGCATTTCTGATTGTGTTTATTTGGGCTTTTTCTCCCTTTTTCTTGGGCAGTCTACCTAGTGGTTCATCAATCTTGTTTATCTTTTCATAGAATCCGCTTTTTGTTTCATTGATTTTTTTGTATTATATTTTTGTCTTCTATGTCTGAAATTTGGGCTTTTATTTTGATTTGGATTCTTCTGCTGAAGTTAGGATTTTGGTGGTCTTGCTTTTACAGTTTCCTTAGATAATTTGTTAGGCTGTTAACTTGTGATCTTTCCATTCTCTTCATGTGTTTTTGTAGAAGTATGAATTCCCCTCTTAGTACTGCTTTCTTGACATCCCAGAGATTTTGGTAAAATGTTTCTTCATTTTCATTT
>CAUYQG010199162.1:0-10317 GCA_963574415.1 Tarsius wallacei | reverse complement strand
CTGCCCATTAAAAAAGCACAGGCAAGCACAGAGTTAGCAGACCACACAAATCAACCACAAAACCTAAAAAGCAAAGCAGTTTCTTAATAGCAATAAAACAAGAATAAACAATAGTTAACTTAAATGTGAATGGATTGTGTGCACCACTCAAAGGGAATGAAGTAGCAAATTGTATAAAGAAGCATGCTCCAATATTCTGCTGTTTTCAGGAAACCCATCTCTGGAGAAAGATCTTCCACACAAATGGAAAATAAAAAGAGCAGGAGCAGCTATTCTTATATCGAACAAAACAGACATTAAACCAATAAAAGTTTTAAAAGACAGTGAAGAATACTACATAGTGATAAAAAGGCTCAATTCACCAGCAAGAAATTCCATCTTCAATATTTAGGCTCAGCTGGGCTCAGTAGCTCAGCCTGTAATCCCAGCACTTTGGGAGGCTGAGGTGAGTGGATTGCCTGAGCCCGTGGGTTCGAGACCTGCCTGGGCAACTTGGCGAGACCTCATCTCTACAATAAATCAAAAACTAGCCAGGCGTGGTAGTGCACGCCTGTAGTTCCAGCTACTTGGAAGGCTGAGGCGGAAGGATCACCAGAGCCCAGCCAGCCACTGCACTCCAGTCTGGGTGACAGAGTGAGACTCCAACTCAAAAAAAAAAAAAAAAAAAATTTAGGATCCCAAAATAGGAGCACCTAGATTCATAAAATAATTGCTAATTAAACTAGGAAATGACATGGGCAGCCATATAATTATAGTCAGAGACTTTAATATCTGACTAACCAACTTTAGACAGATCATCAAAGCAAAAACCTAACAAGGAAATTTGTAATCTTAACACTCAACCAATTGGACCATATAGACATCTGCACTTCACCCAACCAAAATATACATTCTTCTTACCAGCGCATGGAACATGCTCCAAAATCAACCACATACTCCAGCGTAAATCCAAGCATGAACAAATTTCAAAGGATTGAAATCATACAAAGCATATTCTCAGACCACAGTGTAATAAACAAGAATATCATCACCAGGAACCCCCAAAACACACAAGTATGTGGAAATTAAACAACATGCTTCTGTATGACTTTTGGATTAATATAGAAATCAAAGCACAAATAAAAAAGATTCTTGGAAACAAATGAAAACAAAGACGCAACACACTAAACCCTCTGAGATACCACAAAAGCGGTGCTGAGAGAAAAGTTTATAACATTGCATGCACATATCAAGAAAATAGAGGGATATTAAGTAAATAGCCCAATGTCACACCTAAGGGAACAGGAAAATCAAGAGCAATCTAATTCTAGATTTAGTTTAAAAAAATGAAATTATTAAAATAAAGTTACAGTTGAATGAGACCCCCTCAAAAAAAAAATCATAGAAAGTATCAATGAGACAAAAACATGGTTCTTTAAAAGGATAAATAAGATTGCCAGACCCCTGGCCAAACTGACAGAGAGAGAGAGAGAGAGAGATCAAATAGATACAATTTGAAATAAAAAAGGTGATGTCACAACTGACCTCGAAGAAATACAAAAAATTATCAGAGATTATTTCAAACATCTGTATGCAAATAAACTAAAAAATCTAGAGTAAATGGAAAAATGTTTGACATCACATAATCTCCCAAGATTGAAACAAGAATAAATGGAAACCTTGAATTGACCAATAACAATCCAGGAAATTGACTCAATGATAAGAAACCTCCCACCAGGAAAAGCCCTGGGTCAGATAGTTTCTCAGCTAAATACTATAAGACATACAAGGAAGAATCCTACTGAAAGTATTGTAGGCAATTGTGAAGAAAGGAATTTTCTCTAGCTCATTCTATGAAGCCAATGTCATCCTGATATTCAAAAATGGCAGAGTCAACAAGGAAAGAAAACTACAGGCCAATTTCCCTGATGAATATAGATGCAATAATTTCCATAAGAGTCTAGCAAATTGCACCCCACGGCACATTTCAAGGATCATCCATCACAAGCAGGTGGGCTTAATCCCCAGGATGCAAGGCTGGTTCAACATACATAAATCAATAAATGTAATCCATCACATAAGCAGGTGTAAGACCAAGAACCCCATGATTATTTCATTACATGCAGAAGAAATATTTGATAAAATCCAATATCCCTTCTTGATCAAAACCATTTAACACCTAGGCATCAAAGGAACATTCCTCAAAATAGTAAGAACCATCTATGACAAATCTGTAGCCCACATCATATTTAATATGTAAAATATGGAAGCATCTCCCCTAATATCTAGAACAAGACAAAGATACCTACTCTTACCCCTCCTATTCAACATAGTACTGGAAGTCCTAGCCAGAGCAATCAGGCAGGAGAAACAAATTAATGGTATCCAAATAGGAAAAGAGGAAGTTACATTATCCCTCTTTGAAGATTATATGATTCTATACCAACAAAACCCTAGAGTCTTTCAAAAAGCTCCTCAAACTGATAAACAACTTCAGCCAAGTCTCAGAATACAAAAATCAATGCCCAAAAAGCAGTTGCATTTCTATACACCAACAACAAACATGCTGAGAACCAAGTAAAAAACAGAATCTTATTCACAACAGACACAAAAAATATCAAATGCCTTGGCATCATCTCACCAAAGAGATGAAAGACCTTTACAATGAGAACTACAAAATGCTGCTCAAAAAAAATCAAGGCCAACACAAACAAATGGAGAAACATTCCATGTTCATGGATTGGAAGAATCAATATCATCAAGATATCTATTCTCTCTAAGGCAATCTACAGATTCAATGCAATCCTTATCAAATTGCCAGCATCATTTTTCCCAGACCTAGAAAAGACAATAAAGAAATTCATATGGAAGTAAAAAAGAACCCAGATAGCTACAGCAATCCTCATCAAAAAAAACAAAGCTGGAGGAACATCACACTTCCAGATTTCAAACTTGACTACAAGACTACAGTCACCAAGACAGAAAAATCATGTCCCTTGTAGCAACATAGATGCAGCTGGAGACCATCATTCTAAGTGAACAGACAATTTAACCAAATTTAATTCTCTTACATTGTTAAGTGCCTTGAATACAAAGATGACCCACCCATTCAAATGTTCTGTTCACTCCAAAGCTTATGCATTAGACCATTTCAAACATCATTGCTGGAAAGCCTCCAGTTAGACCTCATTTGCACAAAGAATTGTTCATGGGCAAAAAGCAGAAATGTATGGCAAAAAGTTCTTAGTTCATGGCCTCAAGTCACAAGGCACTCATGGGAAGTCCTACATAGGCAGTTATAAGAAAAACTGAGGACACTCGGTCCAGGGGGTCATCAGGGACCCAGGGACACCAGGCGCAACTGATGACTGCCTTCATTTTTATTTTAGGATTTTCCCTTGAGGAACATGAACAAGAAAATGAGTAATACTCCATCTATACCTTCAGACTCTCCACTGGGTCAAATTTTTTTAAATTGGAAAAAAACTTAAATTGGACCGTTTAAAATGGAAGAGGTTAATGTGTCCTTGCAATAAGGTTTGGACTCAGTATCAAAGCAGAAGATAATGAGGTTCAGTCTAAGAATGGAAGTCTTAGTTTCAATACAATTTTGCAGTAAGACTTACTTTGAAGATGAGACTTACTTCACAACCCTGACTGCCATGCTGGATCTCTTTCTTCTGACACCTACTCCCCAGTGGGAGTTGATGGCATTCCAAGAATTAAACGTTTCACGTATCCCTGATGTTGTATAACTGACTTTATCACAGTGTCTCATCGGGGTTGAGCCATCCCTGAATGCCCACCTTGTTACTAGGATGGTACTTGATGAACTTATTCAAGGCTGGTATTTCTTTTCATCCCAATGAGGAAGTGGTGAGAAGTCTCTTAGGGGCAGACATTCATGGCTTTCTATCAGCACTCTGCAAACAAAGTCCTGTTCATCAGGGCATTCCATACCCAGACTAAGATGGAAAAAGAGGACATCCTTGACAATCCGCTGTCGTCTCAGGTGGCACCTTCCAGCACATGCCAGGAGGCCACAGGTGAAGGGGAGGAAGAGGGGGAGACTCAGCCTCAGGGGCCCCCCATTGATTCTGTCCAGTTTGCCACCCTTACACTCACGTATCCTTTGCTTCTGGAGGAACCCTGCCCCATAGGAATCACCGGCAGTGGGACTGTGTTCCACCCTCCTAAAAAATGAACCCATTACAGATGTTTGCAAATGAAAAAGCAGGGATTATAGGTGTACAAGTCCTTTTTGTCATGCCGTGGTAGAGCTGCCAGCAGAAGCTAGGACACATCGCTGAGGATCCTCTCAATTTTTAGAGAAATTTCAGGCTTTATCCCTTGTCTTTGAATTAACCTGAGGCTACATTAACGTTATCCTCACTACCTGTTGCAACCCAGAGGAAAAAGAGAGCATTCTAAAAACTGCACAGGACTAGGCACAGTGGCTCACGCCTGTCACCCCGGCACTTTGGGAGGCCAAGGTGAGAGGCTTGCTTGAGCTCAGGAGTTCGAGACCCGCCTGGGCAGCATGGCGAGACCTCGTCGCTACAAAAAAATTTTTAAATTAGCTGGAAGTGGTGGCACGTGCCTGTAGTCCCAGCTACTCTGGAGGTTGAGGGGAAAGGATTGCCTGAACCCAGGAGTTTAAGGATGCAGTGAGCTGTGATCGTGCCACTGCACTCTAGCCTGGTGACAGAGTGAGATTCTGACTCAGAAAATACAAGCTTCACAAGCTCATGCTGACATAAGGCCTGGACAGCAACCAGACAAATATGCAGTTGGCACGGTAGCTGATTTCACCACCAGCCCCCAATGGGATTACCAGAGGGCAGAGACCGACTCAGCAAAGAGGGACCCTATGCTTATGGGCATTAAGGAAGGCATTTAAAAAATATCACCAAGTCTGTTTCCTTTATGAGACTAAAGGAAATCATGCAGCACCCAGGTGAAAACCCTGCTCTCTTCCAGGGAAGGTTAATTGAGGCTATAAAAAAGTTTGCTGGCCGGGCTCGATGGCTCAGCCTGTCACCCCAGCACTTTGGGAGGCTGAGGCGAGTGGATGGCCTGAGCCCGTGGGTTCGAGACCAACCCAGGCAACTTGGCGAGAATAAATCTCTACAATAAAAAAAATTAGCTGGGCGTGGTAGCATGCTCCTGAAGTTCCAGTTACTTGGAAGGCTGAAGCAGAAGGATCGCCTGAGCCCAGCAGGTTGACACTGGGGTGGCCGTGAGCGTGCCACTGCCCTCCAGCTGGGGCGACAGAGTGAGGTTCCGACTCTAACGGTTGCTAACTTAGACCCTAATTCACCAGAAGGACGAGTCTTTCTAGGCACTTATATTTCCAGCCAATTGGTTTCAGATATCTGGAGAATGCTTCAGAAACTAGACTCAGGACCACAAACACCAAGCTTCCAATTGTTATAGGGAGCTTTTAAGTCTTTTCACAATAGTGATATTAAGGAGGAAAAAAGAAAGAATCCAGTGTGAGTGGCAGAAGGACCAAAGATAGACAAACCAGGTTTCATGACTTCAAAAAAAAGCCTACCCCGGATTGGCAGTGGCTGCCAGCGCAAACCTCTGGCCACTGGACAGGAATCCAGGAACAAACTTGCTAAGGGGGACGGTATCTGCTGCTATAAATGTGACCAACCTGGACATTTGAAGCATCATTGCCCCCATGGGCCAAAACCTAAGACCATGTCCACTGGGTGGACAAGAGGACCATTGGAAGATGAAGTGCTCCCTCTTCCTGAGAGACGGGGAACGCCTTGCTCGGACGTGGTGGCCAATGGCTGAGGAGGCCCCGGGACATTTACGATGTTGGTACCAGGCTTACCATCACCCCATAGGCCCTGACTGACTATTGAGGTGGCCAGGAGGCAAACTGATTTACTTTTCTTTCTTTTTTTTTTTTTGAGTTGGAGTCTCACTCTGTCACCCAGACTGGAGTGCAGTGGCCGCTCCCGGCCACCGCAGCCTCAACCTGTTGGGCTCAGGCAATCCTTCCACCTCAGCCTTCCAAGTAGCTGGAACTACAGGCGCGTGCTACCACACCCGGCTAATTTTTTTATTTACTGTAGAGATGAGGTCTCACCAAATTGCCCAGCTGGGTCTTGAACCCACGGTCTCAGGCAATCCACTCACCTCAGCCTCCCCAAGCAAGGGATTACAGGCTGAGCCACCAAGCCCGGCTACTTTTCTTTCTTTCTTCTCTATTTTATTATTGAGATGCAGAGTACAAGTCAGGATTAGGTACATGAGTCATCTACGTGCAGGTGAAGTTTGGTCCTCCATCTGGTCCTCACTTCCCCTGGTTTAGTACCAGGTACCCTGTGTGATGCCATGGCCCTTCCCTCACCCCCACTCCCCTGACAGTGTCCCGTGACTACTGATCCCTCTCTTGTAACATTGTGATAGATGTTCGGGTCCCACTTAGGAGTGAGAACATGTGGCATTCAGTTCTCTGTTTTTGTGAATTGATTTCTTAATTGACACAGTGCCAGCCATTTGGCCCTAACTGCCCATGCTGGATCTCTCTCTTCTGACACCTGCTCCCCAGTAGGAGTTGATGGCATTCCAAGAATTAAACATTTTGCTTATCCCTGACAAGTAGAATTGACTGTATCATGGTGTCTTATCAGGGTTGAGCCATCCCTGAATGTCCTACCTTGTTACTGGGATGGGACTTGATGAGCACATTCAAGGCTGGTATTCCTTTTCATACCAATGAGGAAGAGAAGGTTTACGTTTTATATTCACAACCCCAGCCCAAGCCTAACACTATTCTTGAGGAAGTCTGGGCTCAAGTGAATAGTCAAGTATGGGATCAGGGGGTACCCAGAGGGGTACAAACTGCCCTTCCTGTGCTCATTAAACTTAAAAAAAAAGACTACCTCCATAAATGGCAATACCCCATATGGCCGGAGGGAAGAAAAGTTTATAACCTCTAATCCACAAGCTTTTACAGTGTGACTTGTTAAAATTCCTTGTCCGTTGCCTTGTAATATGGCCATACTGCCTGTTCAGAGGCCAGATGGCTCCTATCACCTAGTCAAAGACTCAAGGGCAGTTAATGAGTAATGACGTAGGAATAACAATACACTCCATGTTCCAAACCCACATGCCTTTTTAACTGAAATACCTGAAGGCACTACTTGGTTCATGGTCTTGGACTTAAAAGATGCATTTTTCTCTATTCCATTGGCTCAAGGATCTCAGTTTTCATTTGCATTTGAATGAGCGGCTCCTGGACAGGCACAAACCAAAACACTTACCTGGACAGTCCTACTCCAAGGCTTCAGGGACAGCCCCCAACTGTTTGCAAGGCCTTGGCTCATGATTTCAAAGACTGACATTTAGAATCAAGCACCATCTTACAGGATGTTGACTTAGTAGCCTGTGGCCCTACTAGGGAAAGCCCTTTAGACAATACCTTCTTAAAACTTTTTAGAAGAGAGGGGATACTGACTCCCTCCTAAAAAGGCCCAGATTAACTTACAACAGGTGAAATATTTGGGCTACATTTTAACCCCTGGGCAAAGGAGTTTAACAACAGAAAGGAAAACAGCCATCCTAAATGTACCGCTGCCTGACACTTGCAAACAGCAAGCGGGAAAGGCTGGTTTTGGGTAGAATATGGATTCCAAATTTTGACATTATTGCTGAATCTCTCCATGAGACCACAAAGTGTGTGGATACAGAGTACTTTGAATGGATATCAGAGGGCCAGAGAGCTTTCCACAGCTTAAAAAAGCTTTAACCTCCACTCCAGCATGTGAGTTGCCTAATTTCAAGAAACTTTTCTAAGGGAAAGTCACAGGGGTCTTGTGGGGGAACACCCCTCGACCAGTAGCCTACTTTGCCAAACAAAGGGACATGGTTGATAGCGAGTGGCCTGCCTGTCCCCAGGCAATAACAGTCACTGTTTTACTAATAGAAGAGACTACAGAATTAACTTTCAGCCAGTCATGGTGACTCACGCCTATAACACCAGCACTTTGGGAGGCCAAGGTGGGAGGATTGCTGAGCCTGCGGGTTCCAGACCCACCTGGGCAACTTGGCGAGACCTCATCTCTATAATAAATCAAAAATTAGCTGGATGTGGTAGCGCATGCCTGTTGATTCGGCTACTTGGAAGGCTGAAGTGGAAAGATCACTGGAGCCCAGCAGGTCGACACTGGGGTGTCCATGAGTGTGCCACTGCACTCCTGCCTGGGCGACAGAGTGAGACTCCTACTCAAAAAAAAGTTAACCAGCACCAGCCTATGGAAGTTCTCCCCAGCCAGCAGGTTCAGAGTGTATTTGAAGTCAAAGTATATCAGGTTAACTAGATATCATGTCCTCCTCCTTGGCACCCATAGGTTACTCTTAAGGCCTGTCCGTCTTTAAACCCAGCCACCTTAACACCAAATTCAGAGTCTGGTGAATTAATTCATTCCTGCATGGAAATCATGGAAGATGTACACTCTAGCAGGCCTGACCTCCGAGATGAGCCGTTAGCTAGCCCAGAAGAGGAATGGTTTACAGATAGAAGCAGCTTTGTGAAGAAGGAATCCGAAAACCCGGCCATGTGGTGTTTAAGCTCTCCTGAGGTCACAGAGGCACAAGTGTTGCCTAGGAATGCTTCAGCCCAGAAGGCAGAGCTTACAGCCCTGACTCAGTGATAAAGAGGCCTTCTGAGTTACTGTTCATGTCTGCATCTTACAGATGATAAAATAAGGGATGAAGAGGAGATAACTTCCCTAAGGCTGCACATTCAGTAAGGGGTGGAGCTGGGATCAGAACCCAAGAAACCTGTCTCCAGAGTCCATGCTCTCAGCCAGGACACTGAACCTCCCCCGATGTAGACAAGAAGCTTGCATGCTGGACAGATGGGACACAGCTTCCTCTGGGGAAAGCCACACCCTCACACCTGTATTTCCCCAGAGGGGAACCCCATAGCTTTATGCAAAAGAATAGGGACTGTGGGGTGAGTCAAACCTGGGTCAGATCTCGGCTCCATAGCTCATGTGACCTTGAGGGAGTTATCATCCCTCTGAGCCATGGTTTCTCCATTTGTAAAGCAGACAGCATGCTAGACCCTTCCTATGGGGCTGTTGCCAGCATGAACTGGTATCCTACACGGTTCTTGGGACCCTGACAAACTACGTGTGGAGTGATCATATCGGCTGGATAGAAGAGCCAAGCATTTGGCCATTTTAACAAGTGTGTATTTCATTGTAGAAACAATGGGGAAAGGTTGGAATGGATCTGGAAGGGGAATTCTGGGAAAGACCCCCGCAGGTATTGTCTCAGCTGCTTCCGGGCACATCTTCCATGGCGAGGCCCTCAGAGACATCAACCTGCCGTGCCTCCTGGCGGGCAAGTGCCACTCTTCAAAGGACCCAGTTCATCGTCGGCCACCCTGGCGGTGCAGGTGACGGAGGCTGTTCTTGGAAGGCGAGAAGGCCTGGGAGATGGAGGCTTGCGAAGGCTGAGCTGAGATGGAGCAGGGCCACTAGAAGGAACAGCAGGGATCGTTTCTAGGGACGGGAAGAAAGGAGAGAGCGGTGGAGTGGGGCATTGACGGGAGTCTTTTTGCATCCCCAAGCTCCTTGCCTCGGCCCCTCCCCTGTTCTCCAGCACAGGGCTCTGCTGGACCCGCCCCAGCCCACCTCCTTCCTTCATCCTCCGAGATCCACTCTCCTCCGTCACTATGTCCGGCCCATATTATCCCTCCATCTCCCCAGGCTGTTTCACCACCTGGATCACGCGTCCAGCGATCTCACAGAACCTGGCTCTGCCCAGTCACCCAGCTCAAGAGTCCCCTCCTCAGAGCGGGGCTGTTCTCTCCACCCGGTGGGAAGCAGCCGCCCTCCAGTCCCTCTGTCGCCACGCCTGGGTCAGGCCTTTGAGCAGCCTCCCAAAAGCAGGCTGGCTTGCTGACTCCTTGTTCTCCCGCCCAAGGGTGCTCCCTGGGAGCAGGGACCCAGGGCCCACGGCTCTGTACTCCCAGCCGTGCTGGGTTGGAGGGGACGAGTGGATAACGTTTGCTTCCAGGCCCTGGAGCCCCATCTGTGCTTCATGCCGCCAGAGGGGCTCATGGTCTAGGGCAGGTGTCCTCAACTATGGTCCAGAGGGCAGACCACAGCTTGTGTCCCTTTCAATACTTCTTTTTGCGGGGGGGGGGGGGGGGGATATTGACGTGAAATGCATGTGACATAAAATTCATCATTTTAACCATTTTTAATTTTGAGTCAGGGTTTCACTCTGTTGCCCAGGCTGGAGTGCAGTGGCATGCTCATGGCTGCCCCAGCCTCAACCTCCTGGGCTACAGGTGTGCACCAC